>JAIUCT010004495.1:0-14768 GCA_021307375.1 Tetraneura akinire | reverse complement strand
AGATTCATCGTGACTTTTCGTGACAGAAAATCACGAAAGGGTTACAGCATTTTTAATTTTCCGTATTTTGATAGATTTACTTAAATGAAGAATTTTAACAATACGTCTGTGATGTTGTTCTGGCTTAGTGGTTTAGCGCGGCACTCTATACGCGTAAATCGCGGAAAATTTTTGCACTTTTTTCTTGAATTTTCCAACACTTTCTTTTGATATAGAATAAAAACGATAAATTTGTATATCAAGTGGGAGGGGCGCTCGCTACGCCTACCGGCTTCGCTCACTTCCTTAAGCGCCGCTTTGCGACACTTTTCATGAGGATGGGGCTATGCCCCAAGGGACTAAAAAATACCTACCTAATACCTACCCATTAGAACGGATACTGATGCGGATAGGCAGTGGTTTCGTGTGACCTAAATCCTCGATTCGCGAGACCTTTGGATATTTTCTCCATGATTGGTACCCATTATATGAGTATTATATGGGTATAAAGAATCAAAATTGATTTATTAAATAGGAAAAACGTACAAAAAAGATTAAAATTTATTATTAATTTTACGGCGAGAAAAAAACAACGGTTACGCGAGAAATACAAACGGAAATAAATACGTTTTTATGGGGAAAAATCGTTTATCGGAGAAACGGCGGTCGGTTATCGCGCAATCGGCTCGATTTTACTTTCCAGAAAAGCGACCCGTCGATTAAGGGAAAAAGTAAACGGCTCGGTTAAAAAAAGGTTTCCTTAAAAAATTACGAATCGCATTTCAATAGAAAGAGCGAAAAAAGTTGACCGCGAAAGGTGAAAGATTCGAAGCCGTACGACGAACGACGGAATTTATATAATAAAAAGAGTGAAAAAAATTTAACCTCCGGCGGATTGAAGGGCGTTCGCACTCTAGTGATCCTATTTACACTCTTTTCGGGTGAACAGTCTTTGACCAATCACGGTAGTCCCCACGCGGAGTACGCCTTCGGCGCACTCACATACCCCAGTCGGGTTCCAGTGGGATACAGGTGTGTGTGAAAAGTTTTACCACCACCATAGCTGGTTAGTAGAATACTGTTCGGGGTGAAAAGCTTTTTCCCTGCCATAGTGTTCGGATAGAGAAGTTCGGGTACATCGAGTCGAAAAGAGTTAAAGTAGGTCCATACTTACACTACTTTCGCGTGAACAGTCCTTGACCGATCACGGTAGTCCCCACGTGGAGTACGCCTTCGGCGCACTCACCCCAGTCAGGTTCCAGTGTGAAAAACTTTACCACCACCATTGCTGCCAGTGTAATACCGGTAGCGCCCGTACTATATTTTTAACCGTAACAACGTATACGTTCGAACAATTATCGTTTATATTTTTATAATATAATCTAACCACCACGATTTGTATATAAATCATATATATAATTTTGCAGAGTCAAGAATCGATACGTTAAATATAATGGAGACATATCGATATAGTTTATAAGAATTATTATAAGTATTTAGATAGTGTAAAAAAAACAGAGTATATAATATTAAGGGTATAATAAACGATTAAATATATTAAATCAAAATATAAGTATTTTCGATGTAAAAAAAAAAATAATAACTTGTAATAATAATATATATTAAGGTTGACATCGGGCGGCTATAATATAATTCCATTATAAATACAGGCGCGTAACGGGCATACGCGGACGGTTAGATGGCCCGGCGCTTAATTCGCATGCGCGTATAAGAGAGCGCCGGAAAATTAACGAAAAAAAAAAAAAGAAATGCAAAAAGCGGTCCGCCGCCGACGGATCGGGATTCGAACCCGGGCGGCAGCCGTGTTAACTGATGTAAGAAAATCTGCCTAATGGGGGCCACACACGTTCAGTTAAATCTGACTGCACAGTTTTATCTGTACAGATAAATCGTACGTGTATAGGTTAATGCGACGTAATTTTTAGAACTGTGCAGTTGATCGGAAATAAATTGAAAATACCAATTGATAAAACTGTGGCAATTTAACTGTGCAGATAAGACAATGTGTGTGTAGACAAAATGAAAACTGCACAGTGTTTAGTTTCGCTACAGACACGTGAAAATAGACTCAAATTCACGAGTAGTTCAAACTTTATTATAAAATATATTAATTTTAAAAATTACCAACTTATTTTGTCTTTGCCGTTTAAACTATGGCAACAAAACTACGAGAGTGGACCGAAGAATTTATAGATATTTATCGTTCTGAACCGTGTCTTTGGAAAGTTAAACAAAAAGAATACCACGATCGAAACAAAAAATATGCCGCGTATTTAAAATTAATTTTAAAATTACGTGAAATAGAACCTGACGCAAATAAAGAATCAGTCATAAGAAAAATAAATAATTTGCGTTGTACCTACAAAAAATAATTTAAAAAAGTTATGACATCAAAATCTGGATCAGGTTCAGAAGATATGTATGAACCAAAGTTATGGTATTTCCCATTAATGACATTTTTAAATGATCAAGATATACCAAGGCCTTCACGCTCCAATTTGGACACCGACAATGATGAGGTAAGAAAATTAAGTAAATATTTTTTACCCCAACCAATTTTGCGGAGCCATTCCCCTGACCAAATGCAATCAAAAATGTCTAAATCAACATCGTAAATTATAAATAGATAAATTATTTTTACGTAAATACTTTTCTAAAGAAAATTACAATTCAATTACATAATTAATAATAATTATTATAATTATACATAAGATATTATTTATAAAACTATTAAATTAGTAATAATAAGTAACAGTTATATTTATACTTATTTATAAAACTTGTACAAAATAAATAAAGTAATTTTGCCACGGAACGCTTCCTTCGTTATTAAAATAGTTCATAAATTCTTCTCTGATCATTTTCGGTGTTTTGGCTATATTTCCTGGATTTCTTGCATCTAAAGGTTCCATAGCAGAATTGCTTGAGTCATATCCTTCTAAGGTGGTTCCAATATCTATTTGTTCACGATCAAAACAATCAGTTGGTGCATAAATTTCGGTACTTGTTTGATTAAGTAATTATGTAACACACAAGTTACCATGACGATTGACTCAATTTTTTTTGGATTTAAATTAATGTTTGTGTTAAAAATTCTAAATCGCGTAGCCAAAATTCCGAAAGCGTTCTCTACGATTCTCCTTGCTCATGATACACGATAGTTGTAAATTTTTTTCTCAGAAGACGTCAAATCGGCTTGTCTGAATGGTTTCATTATGTCTGATATTAACGGAAATGCGTCATCAGCAACAAAAACGTAAGGTAAATGTCTTGAACTATTTGTGACAAGTTCTTCAGCTGGAATGCTAAGCTCATTATTTTGTAACATTTGAAAGAATTTTGTGTTTTGTAATACCCCTCCATCCGAAACGCTTCCATTCGTTCCAAAGTCACACAAAATAAACTGATATTGTGCATCAACTATAGCCATTAAAACCATGCTGTGATGTTTTTTATAATTATAAATTTATAATACTCCGAACCACTTCCTATTGGTGCAGTTATAGCCACATGTTTTCCATCTATTGCTCCAAGTAGATGAGGAAAGTTCCATTTTTCTTCAAATAACAACGATATATTTTTCCATTCTTTGAATGTTCGTGGAAACTAAAGTAAAAAAATATTGTTTCAGATTAATCCGGAAAAATTATCAGAAACAGCAATAGAATCAAATGACGATCCATCTTCTGAAGATCTACTTACTCTCACAAGTAGGTACTACTTCTACAGATGCTACTTGTACTAAATCTCAATCTACAAGACCATTAAAAAGAAATTCTGAAGCAGCTTTAACAAAAGTTGTTTTGTTAACCGTTCAGAATCAATTAAACGTCCAGCATCTCAAGACCAGTGGCGTATTTATGGGGGGGGGGCGAGAGGGGGCAATCGCCCCGGGCATCAAATTTTAAAGGGCATCAATTTTTAATTTGAAAAAGCAGTAGTGGTTTTGGTGGTGAGGCAAGTGAGGCGGTGCGATTGAGTGCGATATTCAATATGATAACAAAATTATTTTGATAAGACCGAGTGACGTATGCACCATGCGCAGTATGTGATTGCTGTCATACCATGTTAGTTATATCATGGTACTAAACTACTAACTATTATGGCGACTATTAAATATTAATTACGCTGCGTTTGCTCTGACTAGTACGTCCGTGATCCGTGATATTGTTTAATAAAGCGTTCGTTTATAGTTTATACAAAAGTTTACATCTTTTATTCTTTTGGGCTTTGGCATTCTCAATATTCTGTGCAATCAATAATCATTGGATTCTACTTAATATTTATATACGGTATGTATTTTTAAATTATTTTGTTCCTGTCAATATAAAATGTGTTATTGGCAATATAATATTATATAATATAATTTATAAAATATAATTATTAAATGCTTAACGCTTCTTGCTTTTAATTTCGTTAAATTGCTTATGATATTCAGATGGTTAAAACCAGTAGAATGCAGCCTAGTGGTTCTAGTAATCGCAAGAAAGCAAAAAATAAAAAATAAAAATTGCAAATTTTATGGCAAAAGTTCCTTGCATAAACTCTTATTTTAAGGCTAATAACGGCAATAATGTGTTAAACAGCCCAGAAAAGACGTCAAGTATGTTATACTTTTGATATTTAGTTTCATTAATTTGTGTCATAAGTAGGGCTAGGAAAATGATGCACTAAAAACTTACAATAAATGCATTAAAAATGTATCATTAATACTACTAAAAAATGCTTTTATAGCATGAAAATGTTCTTAAAAATTACCTTTCAAATGGAATAATATTAACTAATTAAAATATTTAACATTATAAATAATTTAGTGACACAAAATATTTGTTTAAAACCATCATGTTTTAAAATGGTAAGCTATGTCTAGCAGTACTATAAAAAAAAATTCAAATGCTACAAATTCCTAGCCCTAGTCATAAGTATTGTAAGATAAATAATTGGTGGGGTGACTGGTGGGAGATGCACACGTTCAGTTGGTATCCGATGCTCAGTCAACGCGCATATATAGTTTTTGTAATACCGTGTTAGATATTAATTGTTCTTGGTTTGCCAATAATATAATTTGTATTTAATTAATTACAATGTATTTGTGTATTTAATTTATTTACATGGCGCTGCGGTAAAAAAAAAAAAAAAAAAATTAAAATATATAAACAACTCGGTCCGTGAATTCTTTTATGGTGTCAAATACGTTATTAATTTATGAATCATAAAGAAGAAAGATCAACGAGGTTTTGTTTTTATACGACGTTAACGTAGAATTTCCATTTTGGTTACCAAACGTGTTTTGAGGTTAGAACAATAAATTTATCAGCCGACCGTTCGTAACTTCAGTACGTTTACTGTTTGTTTGTATTGGTCTGATAACAAGTTATTGAAAGTTATCAATTTGTTTTTTATCATGAATACGTTGGATGCAACAGATAGGAATATTTTAAAAAGTTGTAAAATCGAAGATATCCGAACAGAATTAAAATTTCGCATGTTACCTCATAATGGCGTTAAAGAGGAACTTATTGATATTTTGCTGAATGACAATGAACGAGTAGTAGCAGACGGAATACAGAGTAATCTTATAGAGGCTCGTGTTAAACGAGACGAAGATACCCGTAAAATAGAAGAACTACAAAATACTATTGATAAAATGAAGATTAACCAGAATGAATTGCACCTAGATCAAAATATTTTATCGTTATTCAATCAATTAACTCAATCTCAAAATTTAATTGCTGAAAAATTATCAATAGATACACAACGACAAGTACAAATTTTTTCAACCAACGATACGGCAAATGCTATTTCTAATTTTTCAGGCAAGAAATCTGAAAATGTCAGTGACTGGATCAGAGAAGTTGAACGTATTTCATCGCATGCTCATTGGACTCCATCACTGATGCTTGTTAATGCATCTTCACGGTTGACGGGTTCAGCACTCAATTGGCATAAAGTTACAGGTCGTTCAATTAGTGATTGGAACACTTGGAAAGAAAGCATATTGGACAGGTTTAAAGTCAAAATGACTTTCTCTGATTTCATACAGTATCAGTCAAAACGAATTTTACGTTCCAATGAATCAATTTCAGAATACATTTATGATAAAGATGCTATTATTGACAAAGCTCCGTTTTCAATGCAACAACTAGATAGAGTGTCATTAATCTTACAAGGTATAGTTGACCAAACATGGTCAATTCCTTTAGCTTCAGCTATGTGTACTTCAGTGAAAGAACTTTTGGATCGTGCAACTCAATTGGATACAATACGCAGATACAATACTCTCAGTATAACAAATGTTGACAATAAACATAAGGAACTCAGTGGGAACCATGGTAAATTTATCCGTCGTTTTAATCCATCCACAGATAGAGAAGAAGAACAAATTTGTTATCGTTGCAAGGAAGTTTGGCATGTAAGTTATAATTGTAAAACACAACAGAATAATATGAAGGCCAACTTAAACAAAAATAACAATGGTAAGATCAAAATCAATAAGGAAAACATAAATATCAGGAACACAGACAAATCGAAATCAATAAATTGTGTACAAAAGGATCATTGTTCTAGCGAATTTATCAAAGTATCTCAAATTCCAGTATCAATAGATGGCACAATTACCATTGATGCTTTACCAGATAATGGATCTTGTGTCACTCTTCTCAGAAAATGTTTTACACCAGCTAATGCGACAGTATTTCCTTGGCAAGATGGATCATACGCAACTCCTAATGGTGATTGTACACCAAGTGGTTGGATAAGCCTTCGTATTCAGGTAGGCAAGATAGATTATGTGATGCCCAAAGTTGGTTTATGTGAAAACCTACCTATTGCCATGATCTTAGGCCGTGATTGGCAAATGGCTGTTCATGCCACTATAACTATTGAGCCTAATGGTGCAGTATGCATTTCAACACCAACATCAGTACAAGAGTTTGGTTGTGTGAAATCAAAAGAATCATTTATTGGATGTGTTGTTCAATCAAGATTTAGTCAGCACCCTTTGGTGTGTAAAACAGAAAAAGTTAAACCAATTCAGTTAGAGGAAAAAACTTTATCGAAACCTTTTTTAAGTAAAGAACAAACACAGGAACTCGAATCTTTACTTTCATCGTATCAAGATATTTTTTCTACTCCAGAAGCTGAATTGGGAGAATTTCCTGATATTGAAATGGAAATCAAGTTAACCAACAACAAACCAGTAAAGTGCAAACCGTATAAAGCTACAGATCCTGATAGGGAGTTCATGAGACAACAGGTGGAAAAATGGATAGGTCTAGGAGTATGTCGTATGTCATCTTCACCATATGGAGCACCAGCCTTTGTTATTGATCAGCCTTTCCATGAATCTACTCCAAAACGTCTAGTTGTAGATTATTCTAGAACTATAAACTCTATTACAGTTAAAGATCCTTTTCCTATTGACCAAATGGATATAATGGTGAACAAGATTGCAGGAAAAAAATTTAAATCAATTGTGGATATAAAACATGCTTTCAATAATTTTAAGATAAAAGAAACAGACATTTTTAAAACTGCTGCAGTAACACCTGACCACCATATAGAATTTTGTAGAGTAATTTTTGGTCTCACTAACGCTCCAGCATTGTTAGCAAGAGCTATTTCTAAAGCTTATGGTCATTTATTAGAATTGGGACTGGCAAAGTATTATGATGATTTTGCAGCTGGTCATGATTCATTTAAAGATCACATTAATTTCTTGAAATTACTTTTTGAAGCTACAAGGAAGTATAATTTAAAGTTTACTAAGAATAAATGTTGTTTTGCTGTACAGGAAGTTAAAATTTTGGGAAAAATATTGGATGAAAAAGGAGACAGACCCGACCCAGAGCGTGCTCGAGCGGTGTCCAGGTATACATCTTTAAATTCACTTTTCGAGGTAAGAAGTTTTTTGGGATTTGCTAATACATTAAGAAAGTATATTAAGAATTTTGCTCACATTGCAAAACCATTAACAGATAAGCTAAAAAAGACAGATTCTAGTGCTAAATACAAGAAAAAAAATGTTCCCATTTCCTTAAACGAAGATGAATTCCAGTGTTTCATTAAATTAAAAACAGCTTTGACATCTGCCCCAATTTTGGCACACTTTTCACCAGAGGCTTCTACATCAGTCGAAACCGATGCGTCATATGAAGGTTTAGGGGCTTGTTTATCTCAAATACAAGGGGGCGAGTTACGAATTATTGAATATGCAAGTAGAGCCTTAAAAGATGCGGAAAAAAGATATCATAGTAACGAGTTAGAGGTAACAGCAGTGCACTGGGCAGTAACTGAAAAATTCAGACTTTATCTTGTGGGAAAACCATTCAAGTTAATAACCGATAATTATTCCACAGCATACATCATAAATAAAGCCAAACTTAACAGGAAATTTGCACGCTATGTAGTAGATCTGGCAGCTTTTGAAATGGAACCTATTTTTCGTCCAGGCCGAAAAAATAAAATTGCAGACCATCTGTCACGATATCCAGGAGAAGAAAACAAAATTAGAGATAATCAACTTTGCTTAGCTGTTTTCACGTCATTAGATAGTCGTCTTCAAGTAGCACAAAGTTCCGATCCATTTTGCAAACAGGTTTCAAAGAAACTACTTAGCAATATAATCAGTAATCAAAGTAGACAATATAAAGAGTTATATAGATTTGAAAATGAAATTCTTGTTTTTATCCAGAAGGAACATGGTCGTGAAATACCTAAAATTGTTATTCCATTTTCTGTAAGACAAGCAGTACTTAAACTATGTCATGATGATTCAGGACATTTTGACGTGGCAAAGACTTTAACTAAAATACGTGCAAGATATTGGTGGAGTACCATGCGCAAAGACACTAGATTATATGTCAAATGTTGCGAGATATGCCAACAGATAAATCGTCGCACTACACTAGCTAATGGTATGCTGGGTCAACGACCTTTACCCACAACTCCATTCGAAGTCGTTTCCGCTGATCATTTATCGTTACCTATGACAGAAGCAGGTAATTGTTATATATTAGCTCATATTTGTCATGCCACAAGATACTTAATGGCGAGACCGACATGTACCACATCGACAGAGGATATAATTCACACTATTGAGAATGATTTAATATTTCATTATGGATTACCATTAATGTACATCTCTGACAACGCAACTCCATTCAGCAGTCATAAATTAAATACGTTTTTTAATAAATATGGTATAACACACTCTTTTACACCACCTTATACGCCACAAGCCAATGGTTTAATTGAACGTGCCAATGCTACAATTATTGCAGTTTTATCAAAGTTTGCATTAGAATTCTCAGAAGATCGGGATTCAAGATTGCCAAATCTTATTCTATCCATTAATACGACCAAGCAAAGTTCAATGCAATATTCCCCATTTTTTTTAGTTCACGGTTTTGAACCACGCATTCCCAGTGGAGAAATTCATCTAGGCACAATAACACAAGATATATCACGTTTAGAACAATTAAATGAACTATTCGAAGACCGTTTAAGCGCTATTGAAAATCTTAAAAAAACTCACATAGCAAATAAAAAGCGTTTCAATCAAAACAGATTAAATATAGCATTTATACCGGGTGATTTAGTCTGGTATGATTGGCATCAAGCTTCAGACAATAAATTATCGCCTAAATACAAAGGCCCATACAGGATTATCAATCAGGTTGGTTCAGTTTGTTATCGTATGACAAAGGCTAACTCATCAGGTTCCAAAGAAGAAAAAGTGGTACATATCCAAAGTCTTAAACCATACAAAGACCGTCCAAATCTAGAAGAGCCAAGTAACAATCTATATTCAGATGTCGATGCAACACCATATTCAGAGGACCAGCTCATTGAGGGAACTAGGATGGAAACACATTCATCTTCTGTTAATGACCAAGTAAACTCCACTGTGAGACATTCCAATAGAATCAAAAATCCACCTATATGGTTAAAAGATTACATTCAAGAGCATAAATAAATTTTGTAGAGTGATTAGCTTTGGAAGTGAATTTAATTATTATTATTATTTTTTTTTAAATCTGTATTTTGTTTAAAAGTTTCATTATTTTGTATTATGTAAAAAAAAATTATTATATTATTTAAAAGTATATTTATATTACAAAAAAAAATAATTATTATGTGAAGTTATCATTTTTTTTTAAATTTGTATAAAATTATTTTTTTTGGGGGGCGAGTGTAAGATAAATAATTGGTGGGGTGACTGGTGGGAGATGCACACGTTCAGTTGGTGTCCGATGCTCAGTCAACGCGCATATATAGTTTTTGTAATACCGTGTTAGATATTAATTGTTCTTGGTTTGCCAATAATATAATTTGTATTTAATTAATTACAATGTATTTGTGTATTTAATTTATTTACAGTATTCAGTAATCAATTAATATCATAATTCATATTTTATAACACACGATTGGTGCTGATTGATTATTTTTTACACATTAAATTAAATTACTTATATTATTAATATGATATTTATTATT
The DNA here is from genome assembly GCA_021307375.1 of Tetraneura akinire. Taxonomy (NCBI): domain Eukaryota; kingdom Metazoa; phylum Arthropoda; class Insecta; order Hemiptera; family Aphididae; genus Tetraneura; species Tetraneura akinire. Next base: position 4,271 of record JAIUCT010004495.1, on the reverse strand, counting down.
AAAGATTATACTTTAAAGTTATACTATATTACTTTTATACTTTTTTACTTTTCTTTATTCATAGAAAATATTTATTGCTACATAGTAAGTATTTATATAGCTTGCTTGACATATGGCAAATTTGCAAACTAATTTATATAACATTTTTTTATGCACTATTACCTAGTGAATATGTTATTTATATTGTTAATTTTTCATTCGGTTAATCCAAAATTTTGATAAAATATAGTATTTTCCATCTTACTATACTATTGTACAGACAATGACATTTGTCATATTATTTGTTACATTTTTTAGTTAAATGTTTTCATTTATTTATTAAATATAGAAGATATTGCCAATAGTCTTATTACTGCTGGTTCACAAACGGATGATTTAACTCCTAGTAACTCAAATTCATCATGTCATCGGTAAATGATTATTTTTATTCTAATTATTTTATGCTGTTTTATCAATTGTATAACAATAACTTCATATTTTATTTATTTCTTTAGAAAGGATATTAATTTGCATATTTTAAATGATGATAATTTTGTTGATGATCCATAAGTTATTGAACAAGCAAATCTTAACACTGACAATACTTCAAATAATACATTATTAGAGTAAGTTACTATAAATACCATGTGATTACATGGTCTGTTGCTAATAATATACTATTTTTTAGTACAATGCTTGTTAGTTCTGTTAACATTGATGTTAATGCTGATGAGCTATTTCCAATTGCAAACAATAGTCTAAATATTGACCTTCCTCTTACTTCTGTTATTGGTGATAATATGGATGAACAAACTACTACTATTCCCAAGTAAGTTAAAGTATTAATTTTTTAGCTTCTTAAGAGGTTATTAAACATCTATTTTTTTTTTTAGTAAAGATCCTGCTTTGTTGGATTTAAATGAAAATACTAGAGACTATATAACACTCAATGGTTTTGATCAAAATTTAAAAGATACCAATTTTTCTTCGTCTAAAAAGTTATATACAAAAGTAATTCGTGGCACAAAAAAATCATACTACAGAAGCTTCCACCAAAATTTTATCAAAACTAAACTTATAAATGGAAAAGAAGTAAATCGTAATTATATAGTATATTCTAATAGCACAGGGAAAATATATTGTTCTCCGTGTCGACTATTCAATGATACCAGTTCTGTCAACACTTTTGCCAATTTTGGATTTTACTACTGGAAAAAATGTGAAGAAAAATTAAGTCAGCACGAAAATTCAATTAACCATAAAAATTGTATTATAAAAATGAATTATAGGGGAAATAAACTAGGACGTATTGATAGTCAACTTATTTTACAAGTCGAGACCGAAATTAAATACTGGAAAGAAGTTCTAACCAGAATAGTAGCTGTGGTGAAATCATTAAGTTGTAGAGGACTATCATTTAGAGGTCATAATGATAAATTTGGATCAACTCATAGTGGCAATTTCATCATGTGTTTGGAACTAATAGCAAAATTTGATCCTTTTCTAGCTAATCATATTTCAAAATTTGGAAATAAGGGTAAAGGAAGTACTTCTTATCTATCTTTTTCTGTGTATGAAAAGTTTATAGAATTGATGGGTGAGAAAGTTAAAAACACTATTATTAATGAAATAAAAACGCCAAGTATTTTTCAATTGTGGTTGATTCAACACCTGACATTTCATACACGGACCAACTTGCATGCAAATTTAGATATGTGAAGACTAATGGTGAACCTGTAGAGAGATTCTTACAATTTATTGCTAACTCTGGACACAAATCTGAAGATTTGACAGATGCAATATTTATGGTGATTGGAGAAAATGAATTAGATATTAAGAATTGTCGAGGGCAGTCATATGACAATGCATCAAACATGTCAGGTGTATATTCTGGACTTCAAGCTAGAATAAAAGGTGCATGTCCTTATGCTATTTTTGTCCCATGTGCAGCACATTCATTAAACTTGGTAGGAGAGTACGCTGCTAATTGCTGTACACTTGGTACTGAATTTTTCAATTTTCTTCAAGCTTTATATACATTTTTTTCTGCATCTACATATCGTTGGGAAATATTGAGTGACTACCTGACTAATTCCAAGAATAAAACAGTAAAGAGATTGTCTGATACTCGATGGGCAGCTAGACACGAAGCTTGTTCAAGTCTTTCTCAAAAATGGACAGAACTTCTTAAAGCATTGAATAGTTTTGTTGAAAATCCAATGGAAAATTCTAAGTCAAAATGTGAATCAACTGGATTAATAAAAAAAATGAATAGCTTGGAAATGTGTATTCTCGTGTTATTTTGGAATGATATTTTAGAGAGGTTTAACAGTACAAGCAAGAAATTACAGACTATTGAAATTGATCTTACAATTGTTATAAACCTATACACATCTTTAATTCATTATGTAACAGATTTAAGAAATACTTTTTCACACTATGAAAAACTAGCTATAGGAAAATCTGAAATTAAAGAGTATAAAGTTGTCAGGAAGAAGAAAAGAAAAGTACCATTTGATGAATCATGTCAAGGCGACACATCATTTGAAGCTAGAGAATCATTTAAAATAAACACATATTATGTTATAATAGATTCATTACTTTCAGAGTTAAGGAAGCGTAAAAACTGTTATGATGATATTAATACTATGTTCGGATTTTTTTCAAACATGATTGATTTACCAGTAACTGAAGTGAGAAAGAAAGCTACCAAATTACAGAGTCAGTATCCTGAAGATCTCGATAGATCATTTATAAATGAATGTATTCATTTTCGTGGATACTTAAAAAATTTACCAGGAAATGTATCACCAAAATCTATTTTAGAGTTGTGCAAAATCATTGAAGATCATAATATAGCAGATGTCTACCCATATGTAGATATTGTGTTACGTATGTATTTATGCTGTCTGGTTTCTAATACTTCAGCTGAACGGTCATTCAGTGTTCTGAAAAGAGTGAAATCATACTTGGGATCTTTAATGAATGACAACCGTCTAAACAATTTGGCAATTTTAAATATAGAATGTGAGATAACTAAATCAATTAGTTATAATAAGATCATTGAAGATTTTGCTGTTCTAAAATCTCGTCGTAAAATATAAATATAAATGTTTATTTTGTTTAATTAAATGTTTCAATTAAATATTAATATTATGCTTCATAAGATATGTTCAAAATTTCTATGTATAATTATGTTGTTATTTTTTAATGATCATAAAACAAAGGTAAATAAATGTTAAAATTTTGGGGGCAACAAATTATATGTAACCCAGGGCATCAAATCTCTAAATACGCCACTGCTCAAGACGATCGATATGATATTTTCGGTAAAGGGATAACACTGAAACTTCGAGACTTAGACAAGACACAAGCATTATTTGCTGAAAAAATTATCAACGAAGCTTTGTTCTTAGGCGAAATGGGGAACTTAACAATATCACATAAGGTAATGACTCCAACAACGCCATTTGATGAAGTTTGTTCTCGCTCATCAACACCTTTGTCTAGTTCTTCCACATCAATCTGTTCTAACATATCTCAGAATTCAACTAATTATTCACTTCCATTACATCGTATTTATCCTAGTACTTTAGCTGGATATAATGAATCATCTATTATTCAACCAGTTCATTTATCTTGTCCAACTACTATGTTAATTTTGCTAAAAAAAAAAAAAAATAATATTTAATATTTAGAACTAAAAGAAAATTAAGTAATAACTTACTCTTACATGATAAAAATAACATAATTGATGACACTCTTTGACTAAAAACTTGAACCGCATTCTTCACTTTCATTTTTTTAATATATGACAGTATAACATGTTCTCTTGTTAACCTTGGTAACATTTTAACATCTTGTATTGAACTTTCCAATTCAAACAAATCAATAATATCTTTCCAACACGCTTCTTTTCTTACTCCATTAATTTCAAATTGTAAATTTTTATTTAAAAGATTGTTGCGCATACCTTTTACTAGATGTGGAACATCACACAAATGAATCATTTTTAATTTCTCTTCACCACAATTTACTTCATAATATTCATTATAATACTCTTTATTTTGACGTAAATTATGTGCTTTAGTTTCGTTAAATAACAAATTAATTGCTGCAGTGTTAGTGGCACCTTGATCGCAAATGGTGGCAATAACCTTAAGACCAGTGGAATGAATTTCTTTTAAAATAGTTTTTATTTGATTTGCCAAATCATATTTACTAGTGGTACTTTTACAAAAAGTGTATGATATTGGTTGTTTATACTTTTTTGTTACGCCTTTGATCATAAA
>JAIUCT010004480.1:2462-19377 GCA_021307375.1 Tetraneura akinire | reverse complement strand
AAAAAATTATGTATAGAAATGAAACAAAAATGTGTGTATGGTGTTCAAAAAGATTTCCCATCGTTAAACTTGATTATGTGTCCGATAGAAAATATTCCAGAACAGACTGATGACTATAATTGTGGTGTATTTGTTATATATTATGTGTTTACTATTTTGTGTAAAAATAATTTTGATCCAAAATTCAATCCTATTCACTACAGGAGATACTTAAAAGATTACTTGTTACAGAAATCTGATGACATGACCAACGTGTGTCTTTACTGCAACCGGTTGTCAGATAAGCACCGCTGTGAAGAATACCAGTCTATAGTGGAATGGGTTTCGTGTACACGATGCTGTCGATGGTTAGCTATAAATTGTATTCCTGAAGAAGACCGAATTGAGAACTATGAATGTAATGATTTTCTATGTATATTGTGTGTGTAAGTATAAACAACTGGAATACAATGATTTATTTTATTTTATGAAGTGTCTGGGAAATATTCTAAAAAAATATAAAATTATAAAAGACAAAAGATTAAAAAAAAACTGTTTAAAAGTTTTGAAATTGGATGATTATTAGCTAACAATGTTAATAAGGCACTTTATGGTTGAATTAAATAAATAAGTAGATACTTGTATTTAAAGAATAGGATTGAAAATTGTGTACCTAATATAAATAAATAAATAAATTACATTTCCATACTTGTTATTGGTAAGATTATAATTCATTAATTATTATTGATTCTCAACACAAATCAGCACAAAGTGTAACCACACCAATTATACATAATTATACAGTTGTGTAATAAACCTGCTGTATAATTGTGTGTAATTGACAGTCCAAAGTCTGTATTCAATTAATTCTTATGTGTTCATAAATTTATGAATATTGAATTATATTGATTTAAAGTGGGATGGCATTTTGTGTTTATACTAATCTTGAGACAAAGTAGTAGGTAAATAGTAGTATTTTTAATATAACAAATTTGTAATCGATTTAAATTTATTTTAGGTTTTATAGCCAGAGTTGTTCCAGTCTACACTATGATTATGAAGATGATTGAGAAATGAGTTGACCAATGTAGATGGATTTTTACTACAATTAGCCGTTACATTAAACAAAATTAAAGTAGTATTTTTTTTTTTTGAATTTAAATAGTTTTGAAATTTATTAGTATTTGAATTATTTTAGGAAATTGCACGAATTTACTTTGTCATTAAACTATTGTTGTATCCATGTCAAAAAATAAAACCATAAACATTTATGGAATAAATTTGCAATTGTTAGAAGTGCGGATATTCTACATTATTTTCACCAAAAATTGAAAAATGTATATATGCTTTAGGTTAGGTTAACTAAATTGTTTACTGATATTAACGTGTATTAAATGATCTTTTTATAAATTACTAAAATAAGCTTAAATTAAACAAATAAATTCTAAAAAGTAAATGATGAGATTTGACCAAGTGGCTGACTTAGGAACGGATGTATTTATGGAAAGGCAGAGGATTTAATAAAAATGGGTAGGTATACGATATTGGTAACTTCACACACGTCTTCTGTGAGTAGAGGTAAATTAATAATAACTTCTAATGCTGTTTCATTAATTTTGCAAGAATTAGAAAAATCTTTTCAAATTATAGTTGTCAGAGAAAAAAATATGTATAAAAATGTCAAATTATCAATTATTGCAAATGCCAGAAAAAGTATAATGAATAAAAGCAACACCTTTTTTTTTTTCAAATACTCATCCAACAAATGTTGAATTTGGTGCACCTACACATGAGGATTCATTATTCACGTTAATTAGTCAAAAATGTATTAATATAAGATTGAGACATTACGAGAAGCAATTTAATATGCATACAGTTTTTAAAGACCATTCCTCTCTAAGGCAGAAACTCACAAAACTTATATTATTTAAAAATATATTATTATTATTAATAAGCTTTACCCTTAAGTTATCATAATTATTTAAAATTTAAACTATATTTTATCATTTTTATTAAATTAGAATTATGTGAATAAATAAATTATAATAATTAATTAATTAATACTTTAAATGTGGGTAAAATGTTAATATTAAAGGGTTATTGTAAATTGTATTTTGTTATTTTATTAAATTAGTATTACGTTTATACTTTATAGTGTTTAGTATTAGTGATTAGACTATTAGTTATAGTTATTTTTTTACTATTTTACCTTTAAATTACAATAATTGAATAATATTATAATTTATAATAGAATTAGAAAATTTTACCACAGAATTGATGAATGATTTCATTCTGTGATTTTACTTACATCGGACGGAAGATAATCAAAATATCAGTGATAATACCATAGACCTATTAACCAAATGGACTGCGCTTATAGAAAAACATAGACATATAAAAGAATGGACCGCGCATAACACACCTAGCCAATGTATTTGCTTATAACCAACATATGTGCGAGAGAGACAGAGCTAGTTTGGGAATACCAAAGAGGTTGTACAGCAATACCTCCTTGGTTTTTTAATGATAAGCGATAAAGTATGATAAGTAATCGTTTTGTCACGTTTTTTACGTTTGGGGTTTGACTTTGGTGTATCGTATATTCGTGTATGCTCCTGTGTTTTTGAGACGATAATTTTGTTGTTTTATTGATCTGTAATTAAAATTTAAAAGTTTGAAATCATTTTAAAATGGTTCAATCTTGCTCTGCAAATGGCTGCAAGTCTAAATATTATAAAGGTTGTAACATTAAATTCCACAAGTACGTACAATTTATATTCATACTGTACTATTATTTATGAACAACAGATATATATATTTTACTTTGCATATATGTAGGTATCCTGTTGATGAGGAATTAAGAAATAAATGGTTGTCAGCTATAAATGAAACGTGGTATACGCCAACCCAGTACTCGGATGTATGTAGCAGGCATTTTGACAATGAAGATTATCAAACTAATGTATGGGGCAAAGAATGTTTAAAAATTAATGCTATTCCAAAACCAATATCTACTCCTCGATCATTGTCTAATAGTAAGAATTAATTACTAAATTGAAATAATTATTAAAACTATATCTAACTTATTTGAACTAATATCAATATATTTTAAATGACAGTTTTTGAAATCGTACATGTCGATGAAAAAAATACTGCCATGAATGAAATTGATTCAAATATTAATAATTCAGTGTTGGAAGAAAAAAATATGAATATTGATGAATCAATAGTTTTAGAGGAAAATGAAGTCTGCATGAATGAATCTATTTTATTAAAAACACCTACAAAAAAGTAAAATTTTTTTTATTATAGGTAGTTTATTATTTTAATATATACCTATATTTTTAGGAGAAGAAAACTCTTTCGATATTTAGGCGATTACCAAGAAGAAGATCTAGATACACCTAGAAAGAGAAATTTGTTTTGGACTATTTATAAAAAAACAATGGAAAAGAAAGAAAAAAGGGAAAAATTATTAAGACTGAAAAATAATAAATTAAAAAAATCAACTAAAAACATTAAATGCAATTATTGATAGTCTTCAAGCTGATAATAAAATTTCAGCTAATTGTTCCAATATTTTGATGGTAAATTATATATATTTTAATATCTTATTATTTATTGGTAGTTATTAATATTTATCTCGCAATACAATAAATTAATTTGTAGTTTCATTGCATATTTGTTTGTATTGAGTACATTATTACAGTAATACAATTAAGGTGGATGTTTAGGTTATAATTAAATAATGAAAAATGTTTATTACTATTTAATTAGTTATGTATGTTTTTTCATTGCAGTCTTCTGGCAACCTAATCAGTGTTTGAAGCTACCACTTTTTGATAAGTCATAGTTCTTTGTGGGATAAATTGCCAAGTTCTACATTGTCTTGGTATCTCTTAAGTTGGAGATTCCCAACCGCTGAGCGTATAAGACGGGAAAAACTACCAAAATTGACGACAATTCATTAGGAATTATTTTTTCATTGCATTTAAATTTTAATTAAACTACAACACTATCCTCTTTACAACAGTATTAACTCTTTATTATTATTATTTGTGTTCATTGTAATTGTTAAAATAAATGTTTTTTCAAATAAATCCTAATAAAAATATATTTATTTATTTATAATTTATGTGCCATGAAAATTTATTAATTGCCCAAGTGTGCCGTTAAATAAAAAAGGTTGAAAATCCCAAGTATCAAGTGTTTTAATTTAAATTATAATGTTAATAATATATTATTATATTATTCATTATAACTTCCTTCTTCTTCCTCTTCGATTTCTATTACTCTCTTTTTTGACACTATCCTACTATAATATATTTTTATTCCTAGCTCTCATAATTAAACAAATATATATATATATATGTTATGTATTATTTATTAGTGTGCAACAACTGAAGAAGAAAAACATCTCTTAATGCGTCAACTTGGTATATCTTCTAAGTCCATTAGTCCAGAATTGCGTAAATTTGCACTAACATTACATTTTTATTCACCAAATGCTTATGACTATGTTAGAAATATATTTAATAAAGCTTTACCTCATCCCAGTACGATTAGAAAGTGGTATGCAACAGTAGATGGACGGCCAGGATTGACATCAGAATCGATAAGAGCTATAAAACTAAAAGTTCAAGAATTGAAAGCATCTGGAAAACAATTGATTGGAGGATTAATGTTAGATGAAATGTGTATCAAAAAAAATATTCATTGGACTGGATCTCGTTACCAAGGTTATGTTGATCATGGTCCAGGAACTACAAATGAAATGGATAATTTGCCACGTGCGAAGGATGCCTTGGTACTTATGGTAGTATCGTACAATGCACATTGGAAGATAGCTGTAGGCTATTATCTCATTAATGGATTAAGCGCAGAAGAAAAATGTAATATTATACGTATTTGTTTGTCAGAATTACATTCAACAGGGATTTTAATCAAATCCTTAACTTATGATGGAGCTTCCAATAATTTGGCTATGGCAAAATTATTAGGTGCTAATGTACATTATCCACATTTTCAAACATTTTTTGAGAATCCTGAAACTAAAGAAAAAGTACACCTTATTCTAGACCCTTGTCACATGCTAAAATTGTGTAGAAATACACTTGGTGATTGGGACGTATTATTAAACAATGAAGGGCAAGAAATAAAATGGTCTTATTTTAAACATTTAGTAAATTTACAAACAAAAATAGGATTACATTTGGCAACAAAAATTAGAGCTCAACACATAAATTATTACAAAGAAAAAATGCGTGTACGTTTGGCTGTACAAACATTTAGCAACAGTGTTGCAGATGCTATTGAATATTGCATGACAGATTTAAAATTACCTGAATTTCAAGGAGCAGAAGCCACTATTCAATTTTGTCGTTTAATGAATAATATATTTGATATACTGAATACACGAAATTTTTTAAGTAAAAATACTTACAATAAACCAATTAATGAATATAATAAAGAATACATTTTAAAATATATGAACGAAGGAATAACATATATACAACAATTGAAGTGTATCGACAAAAAGTTAAATACTAGTAAATTATTAATAGAATCGAATAGAAGAACTGGATTTGTAGGGTTAATAGTTGGCCTTAAAAGTTTAATAAACCTAACCAATGATCTTATCAATAAAAATCAACTTAAGTTCATTTTAAGTTATAAATTCAGCCAAGATCATTTGGAAATGTTATTTTCTGCTATAAGAGCTAAGGGAGGGTTCAACAATAATCCCACAGCGACTCAATTTGAAGCTGCATATAAAGCTCTTTTAGTGCATGCAGAAATAAAATCAAAAATTAGTGCTAACTGTCTTGCCCAAGATAGTACTAGCATATTACGTATATCAAGTTTTAAAAAAACACCTATTAAAGACCATGATATAGCTCTTGATTTATTGTGTACAGCTGGAAACGAGAATATCAATGAAGAAGAAGAAGAAGAACTATTGACAATATATCAGAATTCTGATTGCATAAAAGATATAGTTATATATATTGCGGGATTCGTAGTGAAACGCATTTTAAAGTGCATTCAATGTGAAGTGTGTGCTAAGCAGATTACATCATTGAATACTGACTCACTTTTATTAAAAAAAAAAAATAGAGGAGGACTTACAAATGCGTCTAAAGATGTAATACATATATGTCAAATTGCAGAACATATTGTAAAAGTGTATGCACAAACATACACAAATATAAATGTTGACAATTTAATATTAAAATCAATATCTAAATTAAACATAGAAAAATATTTTATAAATATTTCAGACCATTTTATGGACCAAGAGCCATTAAAAAATCACCTATTACAATTAATTAGATTAATACTTAAAAAATATATAACAATAAGAATTCACCATATAAATACAAATTCAAATGAAATTAACAAAAGAGTAAGACGATATTACACTAAATTAATTCACTTCAAACACCAATAGGTATAAAATTATATAAATAATATTAAAATGTAAATTTGTAAATATATACTTCTATGTATGTAAAAAATATATATATAAATTATTATTTATTTTATATTATTATGTATATATGTGTAAAGTTAGTTTTATTATTAAAGATTTATATTTATTAATTTGTATACAAATATACATTATTATTAAGAGCATTATTTAAACTTCTTTGATATTTTCATTTATTATTAATTATGTGATTATAATAATTATTAATTAATAAATTATAATAAAAAGTAAAAACCATAAATTTGGCTGGTAAATAAAAACCAAAGAGTTTTAACTTATAGCGTCTTTGGTATTCCCAAACTAGCTCTGTCTCTCTCGCACATATGTTTGCACCCCATATCAGTATATATGCGCGGTCCATTCTTTTATATGTCTATGTAGAAAAATTTACTCAGACTTTATGCTGATAAGCAAAAAAAGGTATTCTGGAAGAAAAATTATTATAAATTATTTATTCCATGATTTTATGTGATAATAGTCTACATTTTAACGAATGGATCGTTGCAGGCATAGACCTATTAACTAAATGGACTGCGCTTATAGAAAAATTTACTCAGACTTTTTGCTGATAAGCAAAAAAAGGTATTCTGGAAGAAAAAATTATTATAAATTATTTATTCCATGATTTTATATGATAATAGTCTACATTTTAACGAATGGATCGTTGCAGGAACTATTCCCGACGTTCCAAGGATCTAATACGTATGCGCGTATAATTTATTCTTATGCTGATTCTTGATTATATTTCTTATCAAATTGTAAAAACCACAATCTACTATTATAAAACGCAAGTTATCAACGTCTTTACTTCCAAACCTTTTTTGCCTTATATTTAACTTATAAATTCTCGAGTGAGTCGTACGTCTTCGAAATTTCCACCTTTCGCGGTCAACTTTTTACCGTCCGTCTATTAAAATCGGTTTCGTAATTTTTTTACGCGAAACCTTTTTTTAAATCGCGTTTTTTCGCTTCGAGATTTTCGGGCGGCCGCCGCCGTGCCCACCTTTCTCTCGCCGATCCCGTGATAAGCCGGCCGACGAGCGCACCTTTCGCCCGATACTGTCGAAAATTTACCACTGTATTATTATACGATATCGATATTATTTTTACGAATTCTCCCGTATTTATTCAATATTTATATAATAAATATATAATATATAATAAATATATAATATATAATATATTTATAAATATTTAATATTATATTGATTTTAATTTATTTAATATTTATTTTTTTTTTCCGTTCGTATTTCTCGCGTAGCCGTCGTTTTTTCGCGCCGCCGTCGATCGCCGTACCGTAACTGAGTCGTTTTTCGCGGCCCGATCGCTTTTTCTACTGTATTTTTTATTTTAAAAACGTTGAAAACGGTTTTCGGACCGTTCGCGGTCGGGTCTCCGACCGTTACGATCGATATTTCGTCGTAACTCGCGGATTTTTCGATATCGCAAAACACTTTAAATACACCGATTTTCGACGATTATCCAAGCAGCCACCGTGGCGCACTCGATAGGTAGGAATTAGGCGTTAGATTAGGGACAGGTTAGGCAGGTTTCCTTACGGCGGTTAACGCGGCCGCCGCACCCGGCTGAGTTAACCAACCTGACCGGGTGCGAATCCTGATCCGTCGGCGGCAGAGCTCTTTCGGTTTTTTGCATTTATTTTTTTTTTTTTTAATCTTCCGGCGCTCTCATATACGCGCGTGCGCATTAAGCGCCGGTCGTCCGAACCGTCCGCGTATTACCGACGGAATTATATGATGGCCGCCCGATTTCGACCGTAATAAATAATAATATATATTATTACGAGTTATTATTTTTTTTTTTACGTTGAAAATACTTATATTTTGATTTAATATATTTAATCGTTTATTATACCCTTAATATTATATACTCCGTTTTTTTTTTGACACTATCTAAATACTTATAATAATTGTTATATACTATATCGATATGTCACCGATTATATTTCTACGTATCGATTCTCGACTCTGTAAAATTATACGTATGATTTATATACAAATCGTGGTCGTTGGCTTATATTATAAACAATAATTGTTCGAACGCATACGTTGTTATAGTTAAAAAATATAGTACAGGCGGTACCGGTATTACACTGGCAGCTATGGTGGTGGTAAAACTTTTCACACGTACCTGTATCCCACTGGAACCTGACTGGGGTAAGTGAGTGCGCCGAAGGCGTACTCCGCGTGGGGGTACTACCGTGTTCGGTCAAAGACTGTTCACCCGAAGAGAGTGTAAATAGGACCACTAGATCGCGAACGCCCTTCAATCCGCCGGAGGCGTATAAAATACTTTAATCATTATATCCGATAAAGATCTACTTCCGCCGGGCTCAATGTACCCGAACACTATGGTAGCGGAAAAGCTATGGTGGTAGTAAAGCTTTTCACCCCCACCAGTATTCCACTGGCAGAACTATGGTGGTGGTAAATCTTTGATTCCTCAGCTACTGGTTAGGTAATGATTACATTATATCCGATATTTATCGGATATAATTTTATATATGATTATATATGATTTAGCTATTTAGCTACTTCCGCCGGACTAAATGTACCCGAACACTATGGTGGTGGTAAAGCTTTTCACGCGAACCTGTATCCAAGGACAGCTAGTATTAACATAAAATTCATGGAAGAAGTAACACACTTACTCTTTTTTCTCCCATAATACCTTTTTTTGCAAAATTACTTAGTCTGATTTTTATAAAAGATGGGGGTCGAGAAAGGTGTAGTCCATTTAGTTAATAGGTCTATGGATAATACCATGACAAAATAGATAGGTATGTCAGCAACTTTGTGATACGCATCGTGTTCGCCGACTACTCCACACCCCGTCTATTAGCTGGTTCGCCTCTTTTGATTGGTAGAATATATTCATGGGCATTTTAATGATTTCCATGAAAAACTTATAATAATAGATAATGTAATATTGTAATAGTAAATAATTTATAATTTTTATTTTTTATTATTATTCATGATTTCAGATTTGTTATATTTATTTTTCTATGTTTGTCATACCTACATTTTTATTTTTTATTACTTAATTTTATTTAAAACTTAATATTATTAAAGCTTCAGTATTTACTATTTAATTTCAATACTTACTTATACTTACCTTTTATTTGGTAAATTTTTTGTTTTATATTTTTCGGATTGTTATTTACCTATTTAATTATTTAATTTTATGTAAGTTCTCGTTTATACAATACTTGTGTGGGTAAGTTAAACTATCTATTACATAGTATTAATTGGTTTGTAAATGTTTTAAATATATTATAGTTTTTAGACAGATTACTACCATGAATACTTTTGAAATGCATTTCTAATTGTTTATTACTCTCATTATATTGTCAGATGGAATTTTCAATTGGTCTTTCAAAATGTAATCTGTCCAACAAATTAGTGTTTCAGTATTTGAATTGCCTAGAAAATTGGGGTGTTTATTTGAAATCTAATTAACTATATAGTCTGTCACAAATTATACACATTCTTCCTCCATTTTGCAACATTCTGCAGCATTAGATTAAAATGTAATTATCGCCGAGTATATTTTATAGTTCAGTTAATTTATTCAGTTATTTTAATTTATCTTCAACATATTTACTGGAAATCAATGATCATTTATAATTTAAATAATAAAAGAAAATTACATATAGTTACTCATAAGTTAGAATTATTTTATTTTCATAAAATAATCAATAATAAAATAATGTAACATAAAATAATTATTAAAAACACATTTACATAAATATATATTAAATACTTTATAATTGGTTATACATTTGTATTATTTTAAAGGCTTGGGTATTTAATTTTAATACTTACTTGTAACTTACTTTTTATTTGATAAATTTTTGTTTTTTATATTTTTATAATTTTTTACACATTATTTGATTATTTAAATTATTTAGCCTTATATAAGTTCTTGTTCGTACAAGACACTGTATAACTTCTTTGGGTAAGTTAAATTGTCTATTGTTTAATATTAATTGGTTTGTTAATATTTTAAATATATTAGGTGCTTTAGACAGGTTATCACCATGAAGAATTCTAAAATGTATTTCTAATTGTTTCATTGCTCTCATTTTATTTTCAGATGGAATTTTCAATTGGCCTCTTGAGATATAATCTGTCCAACACATTGATTTTTCAATTTCTGAATCGGCTAACAAATTGGGATATTTATTTGAAAACCGATTAGCTACGTAACCTGCCACAAATTCTACACATTCTCTTTCTATATTATCGAATGGTTCTTCGATGTTCAACTAAAAAAAAAAATGTAAGTATTACCATTTACATTATTTAATAGTTTATTAAACTTTTTTGGCTTATATATACTTCAATGTTCTAGTAAATCAAAATGGGGTTCCGAAGTGTCTGTGTCCTTTACAAATATGGTGACCTTTTGTATCAAAACTATCATTGCAGATCTCTTTAGACAATTCTGAACTATTAAATAGTTTTGAATGTATAACATCATTCTGTATCGTTCAACAAATTATCTTCATGGCCATCTTCTGTATTAGTATTTTCGGAAAATACTAACTGTGAATGTTTCCCCAGTATGTACCATCTCAAACTAAGAAATGTATGAAGTTAAAAATACTATATTAAAATTTTACTCAATTTAAGATAATTAAATATCCACCAATATTTAAAATCTAATGCAGTAATATTATTGCTTGCACATCCAGCCATTCCTTTTAGGAAACTAAATAAATTTTCCAATATATCTTGATTTAGTTTCCTAGTCATGATGAATTCAATACCATAAGTGTTTTTCATATCAATCAACACATTTTTCAGTGACAAATTTGTTGCTAAAATTCCTATTAAAAAGTTTATAATAGATATAATATGAAAATCATAGCTGTCTATTCTTAAGAATAAAAGGAAATTGAAAAATTTTTATAATACAAATAAAAAGTTATCCATAAGTATTCTACCTTTTTGAAAGAGTAGTAAAGATGTTTTTTGATGAACTCTCATAGATTTTATAAATTTATTCATTTGTTCAAGCAAGTCATTTTGAATTATTTCATCTAGACCATAACTCTTAACTCCTTTGTCATATTTATGTTGGGTGTTGAGTAAATCAAACCAGTTATTAAAAAGTAAAACAATTTCTGAAGCCTGTTTTTACATAAATTTAACATAAATGTTTTCCTCATGCTTAAGTTAAGATATAATTCCAAAATAATATAATATAAATATACAAAATGAATATTTTTGTACCACTTAATTATAAATTTTAAAATAAGTATTTACTTCTTTCTAGTTATATTTCTCAAATAACTTTTTTTCTCCACCATATTGAATCGCTTTTGAATCGGAATTAGAAAATAACTGTGCTGCTAACTTTACCTTCATACATTTTTCTGTTGACCTAACAAAACATAATATTGTATCATTATTATTACTTCATTTTTCTCTGTGTAAATTACTTATTGTATTCAGAAGTCACAACAGGAAGACACAATTTTTCTCTAAAAATACACAATAATTATAAATTATACTGTTTAGTTGAATGATTTAGTAATAGATTATTTTTAATTGTAATAGTACAATACAGTTGTTCGTTCTGACTAGTCGTGTTTTCCATATCTTTGCTCTCTTATCTGTATTTTCATTACATCGTTTAATTGTTGCTGGATTATATAGTAATAATCAGTTTAATCGTTTAAACGTATTCGCATTTATATTTTATCTACAAAATAATATTGAAGTAATAATTGTTTAATTTTGGTACCAAATTTACGAGGTAATTGATTTATTTATCATTATTATATAGTTAGGTAATAATAATAACATAATAAGATATTGTTATAAGGTTATAACGTATTTCAATAACGTATTCCATATTTCTATTATTTTATACATAATATTATTATTATTACTATTATTATTATATTTAATAAATTTCTACTATGAGTGGGCAAAATATCAAAAAAGATAAACAATCAAAAAACAACTTAGCTCAAGTCAAAATACAAATAAAGAACCTACTATTTCGGATGTATGGAATTTATTAATTTCAATGCAATCAACAGTTATATCACATGATACTCATTTTAAAAATATTAATAATAATCTTAGTAATATGGAAAATAAATTTAGTTCAATGCAGATTTCATTGAATGACCTTCACACTGAAATATTTCAATTAAAATCTGACAAAGTGGCACTTGAATCTGAGGTGTTCTACTTCGTGAAAAATTGAACAAGTTTGAAAGTTCTTCTAATATGCAATATCAGTCAAATGATTTTGATATTTATAATGAAGTAAAAGATAGACTTTTACGGGAAAGGAATATTATTTAATTTAAAGTGCCCGATTCTGATCATGAATCACTCGATGTTCCTTCAAAAGTTGGTATCGATCTACTAAATGATTTATACCTATCAAACATAAAAATTACTCGTAGTAAACGCTTGGGTAATTTTTATTCTAAAAATCGTCCTATTTTGTTAGAATTAGACTTTCCATCGAATGTTTTTAAAATTCTAATATTTAAAAATAAATTGCGCTCGTCTGAACGTTGGCGTCAAATTTCAATTTCAGTAGATAGAACTATATCTCAACGAACTCATATGCAGCAACTACGATCTGAATTATCAAAAAGAAGAGATCATGGCGAAAATAATTGGATTATCAAATATAACAAAGGTACTCCATATTTTGTACAAAAAAACTAATTCGTCGCCAAAATGGTACTATTAATAATAATGCTTTTTCTAGAGATAAGTTTAATCATTATCATTCAACTTTCGTAAATTGTAGTAATAATTTAAATTGTAAAAAAGAGCTGATACTCCTGCCGCACAGGATACAGGTGTGCGAATCATAGCGTTAATTTTAATTAGAATTTGAATGCAATGATAAACCATTGCATTCGTAAAAACGATTCTGAGCGAAGTTCAGTCAGATTTTAATTTTCGTTTGAACTAAAAATATCAACTTAAAACAGCTATAAAAAAAAATTGAGATTAGGAATTTTTCTAATATTTTAGTATGATGTTAAGTAATATGTAAGTATACTTCAGTAAAATTTTCAGACCCTAATACCAAAAATTGCCAATTTTATCAAACATTATATACGTAAAAACGTGAAATTTACGAAATATTCAAAGTCCAATATTTTGGACAAAAATTAATGTAACGGTTCCAAAATTATATCACATATATATAGTAGCTATGTGAACATCCAAAAAAAATTTCAAGTCTCTATCTTAAAAATTGCCCGAGTTATCGAGAAATATAGAAATTGAATTCGTCAAAATTTCATTTTTCGTGAAAAATGCCGTTTTTTCGTCATTTTTTCGAAGTTTTTTCTACCGCTTATAGTCAATTTTGAAAAATTCGAAAAATGACCTAAATAAAGTACCATCTACATCCACTTTTACATCTGAAACTCGCTATTCGTGAAAATCTAAGCATTATTTCGGGTAGTAAAAGTGTTTTCAGAATATTTATTTATACGTATGGATTCTAAGATTTTCGTTTTACTAAAAATATCAACTTAAAACAGCTATAAAAAAAAATTGTGACTTGGGATTTTTATAATATTTTAGTATGATGTTAACTAATATGTAAGTATATTTCAGTAAAATTTTCAGACCTAAATACCCAAAATTGCCAATTTTATCAAACATTATATACGTAAAAACGAGAATTTTACGAAATATTCAAAGTCCAATATTTTGTAGAAAAATTAATGTAACGGATCCAAAATTTTACTACATATATATAATAGCTATGTGAACACACAAAAAATTTTCAAGTCTCTATCTTAAAAATTGCCCGAGTTATCTAGAAATATAGAAATTGAATTCGTCAAAATTTCATTTTTCGTGAAAAATGCTGTTTTTTCGTCATTTTTTCGAAGTTTTTTCTACCGCTTATAGTCAATTTTGAAAAATTCGAAAAATAACCTAAACAAAGTACCATCTACATCCACTTTTACATCTGAAACTCGCTATTCGTGAAAATCTAAGCATTATTTCGGGTAGTAAAAGTATTTTCAGAATATTTATTTATACGTATGGATTCTAAGATTTTCGTTTTACTAAAAATATCAACTTAAAACGGCTATAAAAAAAAATTTTGACAATGGATTTTTCTAATATTTTAGTATGATGTTAACTAATATGTAAGTATATTTCAGTAAAATTTTCAGACCTAAATACCCAAAATTGACGCAGGCAGGTATTCACCCGTTGGGGTGGACGCGCGCGGTAGAGCCGCAATTAAAAGGAACGGCCGGTACCTGGTGGCGAACCATCAGGATCCTCGACCTATCCTGGGATGAGTTCCGGCAGGAGTTTTTGGAAAATTACGACAGTGCCGAAATTCAAGCCCGATTGCGCGCCGACCTCGTATCCGTTCGCTAGACGTCCGCGCAATCGCTAACGGAATTCGTTCTGAAAAAGAACCAACTCGCGCGCCGGGTAAACACCGACTTGTCCGAGCCGCAACTCGTCGGTATTATCGCCGGCCTCACGCGCGACGAATTCCGCACGCACATACGGTTACACCGTCCAGCTACGTTCGCGGAACTACGCCGGATGGCGAGCGTTCTAGATCCCGGAATTAGCGGACGTGCGCCCGATCCTGTACGTTCAAACCCGACGCGAAATCGGCCGCGCGCGCAGCCCGGTAACCAAAACCGGCAGTACGTGACTCCCGTGTATGAAAGGCCACTCAGCGCCGATCAACGCGACCGGCAACGCGATTTTCCACCGCCGGGTCCGTGTAGGTACTGTGGCGAGCTGCACTGGAACAGCCGGTGTCCTCACAGACCGACCACGTCGGGAAACGGCAGGGGAGCCGGTCAGGAGTAGTCTGCTACACCGACTCCTCTCGTAACCAACGCCATAATAAAAGGCCTGGTATTACACGGAAAGATGATTCCGTTCGTCGTCGTACACGAAAATCGAATTATCGAATTTCTAGTCACGCGATCAGGGAAAATCGATCCGAAACGCTGCCTCACAAGACCGATACCACGCGAAATACTAGTAACACCCACGACCAAATACTAGGACGCGTCGACCCGACCACATCTCCGATCCCCAACCTCGACCCCCTTCCACACATTCACAATAGCACGTCACGGCACACACCGTCGATCTACAGGGAAGCAGGGCTCGCAGGGACAAAGGCAACCGAGAGTAGGGCGGCGCCTAGTAGACATAGTGGGCCAATCCCCACAGTGGGTCAGGTAACAGGTATTTCCGCACACAAGGGGCACGGTCCCCCTCCACATAACAGCGTAGTGCGTAAACGCCCAGACGAAATCCCCACACCTGCGGTGGAGCTTGAATTTCCGTCAGGGTTCGTTACAGCGTTGTTAGACACACAGGCACAAGCGTCGTATGTAAACCCGAACATAGCGCGTAAATATGGCAAATTTCTAAACAGACTACAATCCACAGTCCGAATGGCAGACGGTCGCGTCGCGCACACAAGCGGCACCGTCACTTTCGAAGCTAGGATAGGCGATATCGATGTATCATTTCCGGTCACTATCCTAGACAATTTATACTGCGACGCGCTACTCGGACACGACTTCGTCGAGAACGAAGTCTCCGTTGACTACGCCGCGCACACAATACACTTAGGGTCTCGAATCAGGTCTTCAGCTTGTTGGAAAGGTCTCACAAAACCGATTGACACGAAACCTGATTTAACGCAGGTAGAGTTAGGAGGCGACGACCAAGTCCGCGCGAAATGGACGAGTATTTTAAACAAATACCCGTCAGTATTTAGCGACAAGGTAGGGCGCACCAAATTAATCGAGCACGAGATCCTACTAAAATCGCTAACACCAATCGCCCTGAAACCGTACCCATACCCGCCGCATAAACAATCGATCATCGACGAGATGATACGGGATATGGAAGTTCAGGGACTAGTAGAACCGAGTACATCCCCATGGGCCGCACCAGTAGTTTCGGCAAAAAAGAAGGACGGTTCCGCCCGACTTTGTGTCGACTATAGGAGGCTCAACGATGTTACGGAATCCGACGCGTACCCTATGCCAGATTTAAATAAAATGATTAGGCAAATGCGTGGCGCGAAAATTTTCAGCGTACTAGATTTGAAGTCAGGATACTGGCAAGTGCCACTCAGTCCAAGTGCGCGAAAATTTACGGCTTTCCGAACGCGTAGGGGCTTGTTTCAATTCAGGGTTCTACCCTTCGGTCTCAAGAATAGTCCGATGACCTTCGTAAGACTCATGAACGAAGTCATGAGGGGGTATCTGGATGATTTCGTACAAGTATACCTGGACGATATCGTTATATTTTCCAAGGATGCTGACGTGCACCAGACCCACTTAGAAAAAGTCCTCGAGCGCTTGCATAGGTTCGGATTTACGTGCCATACAAAGAAATGTAAAGTCGGATCGACCGAAATTTCTTT
>JAIUCT010004477.1:0-10795 GCA_021307375.1 Tetraneura akinire | reverse complement strand
TAAGAAATATATTGTAGTAATTAAAATAATATAACTTGGGATTCACATATACCTTCTTGAATGGAATTTGCGGTTGGAGTTAACATATCAGAATCAGATGTACTAGGAACTATAAATGAAAATAAATGAAATATAAGAAAATGCAAAAAAAAAAAAAATTGGTTTTATATGTTTGGCCTGTAAATAGTTAAGTATACCATTTAAGTGTGGAACTGCAGTGAACTTCAGCTTTTTAGTTCCTGAGCTACAATCATTTATATCAAAATGATCAGCACATACTCTTTTTTTTTCATAAACGCTTAAAGGATTCATTTGAAGAAGGTCACCACCTATTATATTTAACCACAAGTTGAATTTTTCTAAATGTTTTTTGGGGTTAGGAAAACGGTGTGACATTTGTCCTGCACAAAATAATACAACTCGATTTATATTGACAAACTATGCTGATACTTTTATATTATATAATACATTTTAAAATATACTAACCTTTACTGCTGCAATTCTTAATACAACACTTGTACGCATTTCTAGGCATATTGAAATATTTAAGATTTACAACAAATACAATAAAAATAAAAAAATACTTTTACACTCGTGTAGCCGTATACTTATGACAAAGACAATATTAATATAATAATATTATACAGTATAATAGCACAGAATAGGATAATAGTAGTACAATAAAAATAAAAAAATACTTTTATACTCGTGTAGCCGTATACTTGACAAAGACAATATTAATATAATAATATTATACAGTATAATAGCACAGAATAGAATAATAGTAAAATATTCACATGTCACGCTATGATAACAAATGAAATGATGGCTATCGGCTGTGAAGTGTGAATTGTGATAGCGCTCGGTGCTACAGTAGCGTAGCTAGCGGCTGGTGTCATAAACTACACCGCCCGAAAGTGTCATATTGAGTTACCGGCCCCTGTCGGGAACTTTAATTAGTCTAGTATCTACTGCCGATGGGTTTAAATAATTTAAAATGCATTGCGCGTATTTGTTTGTATGTCTCCGTCGCGGTCGCTAGGCGGCACACAATAATATAAAATTATATAACATACTAGCTGACCCGACAGACTTCGTCCTGTCAAAAAGATTTGTAATTTGGCAGTTTTTGTGCCTACGTATATTAAAAAATTCTCCTGAACAGAACCGTCACCCTGGTGATAGGGCGTTGTGAATAAGAAATAATTAAATAACACATATATAAGGATTTAAAAGTAAGTAATCGCTTTATTGTTAATCATGTGAATCATAATTATTATTATTATCATTGTAGTGCTTTGTGGTATACGATGTTTTTTGTTTGATTACCTGGCGCATAGATAAACAAATCTGATGGTTTTCCAACACGGGAACAGGCAACATACAATTGACCATGGGAGAAACATGGGTTTTCTAGATTAATACCACAAACACTTAATGATTGCCCCTGGGACTTGTTTATAGTCATAGCAAAAGCAAGACACACTGGAAACTGTAGTCGTTTAAACTCAAATGGCACATCAGTCGGAATCATTGGGATGCGCGGTATGAGAACATCTTCTCCTTTATACTTTCCTAAAAGTATAGTTGCTTCTATCACATTGTTTAGTAATTTTTTTATCGCTAACCGTGTTAACCGTAACCGTTAACCTAACCGTTGCAAAGACGCGGTTGGTTGATATTTCGCAACATTATAACCACCGATCCAACTTTTAATTGAAGATTGTGAGGTGGCAATCCTGGCAAATCCAGCGAGTTTAAAAATTCCGGTGGATAGTTGACTACATCATCTTGATTAGTAGCCGAATCAACTGATTTATATATCCTCAATTCGCCTGTAATTTGTTCTTGAATTTTGAAATTTAATACATTTACATCTATGTTTTTTGCAGCCAGTATAGCTCGTTCGCTCAACCAATCATGGTTTCTGTAATTTTGAGAAACATCTGGAAACACCTTCTGAATAAGTTCATCTTTTGATCGAGTTAACTGACAAAAACTTTGAGGAAAGTTAATGCAGCCAGTCAACATGTCTATAGGAAATTTGCCATTACCAATGTCAATGAGTTGTTTAGAGAATATGTTTCCAGATTGGTCATTTTGCAACTCGACACGCATATTCTTGCTTAAATGAAGTACTTTGACATGTTTCCACAAACTGGAGGACTTTAGACATGCATTGAGTTCATCAGCTGGCGTTGATCGTGGAATCACCGGCAATGTTTGACGAAAATCTCCTGCTAATAAAATCATTGCACCACCAAATCGGTTATTATTGCTCCGTAGATCTTTTAAGGTTCTGTCCAAAGCCTCCAAAGATTTTTTATGTGCCATCGTGCATTCATCCCAAACAATCAATTTACATTGCTGCAAAACCTTTGCCATTGCAGAGTTCTTCGAAACGTTGCAGGTTGGAGTTTCATTGCTTTGCATATTTAATGGCAATTTTAGTGCTGAATGGGCTGTTCGACCACCTTCAAGCAAAGTTGCTGCGATTCCCGACGAAGCGAGTGCAAGTGCAATTTTATTTTGTGAGCGAATTGTTGCTAATATTAATGAAATCAAAAAAGTTTTTCCTGTACCACCAGGTGCATCTAAGAAGTAAATCCCTCCAGTTTCATCATTTGTTACTTTCATAAGAGTTTCAAATACATACTTCTGTTGTTCATTTAACAGTGGAAGATTTGTTTGAATTAATTCTTTCAAAGCGTTGAGATCATACAGTCTTTCTCGATGCAACTCTTGGTTAAAAGCGTCATGCATTGGACGATTGGGCGCGGTCAGGCCTAATTGAATTAATAGTTTGTTTGACATTATCAAGCACATGTCCTCAATTGAAATCAATGCTTCATTGTAAATTTCTTCACTGATTTGTATATTTGGATTTCCTATTCTATTCTGTATTTGATACAAAATATGATCACACATATAATCTTTGTACTTGATCCACAAATCAATTGGGTTTGATGGGAAGCATGTAGATATGATTATAGAAAACAATGTTCGTATTTGATGAGCGTGTGATGATATTACAGCATCATTGAGAGTTTGATCCCAATGAGCGTCATTTTCAAGCAATTGCAAACGTTGACAGGCTTCTCTGTAGGATCCACACAATTCAACATCAACAGTTCGTAACTGTTAGAATGATGTTGGGCCACGTACATTGACTAATAGCAGTCGTAAATAAAAACATTGATCATTGCTTGGATGTACTGAATAAATACGGCCAATCGCATCGGTGGAATATACATCTGTATATCCTGGAACTGGTTTTCCTTGTTTCCGTCGTATAAATCTCCTTGAGGATTGATTCCAGGTATAATATTTTGGCATTTCAGAATATAGCAATGTTTGTGCGAAATCATCGTTTTGGCATGTCTCAAAAAACTGGTTAATGTAGTAGATGGTGGCTGAGCAGCTCTTTGTACTGCGTTCTGTGCTGTAAAATACACTCTTTGTCCATTTTCTAAATGCACAGCTAAGTGAACAACAGAAGGGTGTCTCTCATGAATAGGAAAAGAAAATATTCGCCAAACTGCTTCATTACTACTGACATAGCGGCCCATTTGGTATTGGGTAACTTCATCATTGGAATTCTCTGCACCAATTCCAATCACAGCCATATCACTCCCTTTGGTTACATATTTGCAAATGTATTTAATAGATTTCACTGAATGGCAAGATTCAACGTTGATGTGTGCTTTGAATGTCTTTGATAAAATGGGTGAATATGGAACAATCCAACGATTATCTATTTCAATATCTTGTTGATTTAATTTGACAATTGTTGATTTTCCATTGTCTGCTGTCGATCTGCGACGATACAATGGATAACCGTCATTACCAGTAATTGTTTCCGATATTAATGTCCGTGGATATCGTTTTGAACATTTACCATCCATCATACACGGTGAATTTTGATTAAGAGTTCCACAGGGACCATGTATCATGTTTTTGATAACTACCTTATGCAATCCAGGATCTACTTGTACATTAGGGATTTCAGCTGATATCACTGCATCAACTTCATTTGGCCTTATCTTTTCAACCAACCAAATCAAAATGTGTGCATGTGGCAATCCTCGTCTCTGCCACTCCACAGAATACATCCAGCAGCGTGTCTCACCAAACACATTATGTTTTACGATGAAATCCATTAAAGATTTCAACTTTTGTCTAAAGACTCTGGCTGTAATATCTTGACGATCAATGGGTGATTGCCCAGAGAATAACTCCCGCTTGATTTCTATTCATTGCGGATTGCATGTAAATGTGATGAACAAATCTGCTGTACCATAATGACGAACATACGACATGGCATCTTGAGCATATTCGTGCATATGCCGAGGGCTTCCGATGTATGTTGCTGCAAGAATAGTCATCCGACCGACATTCTGTGCATTTCCATCAGTATTAATCGCATCTCGAAGGTGTATATACTCTTCAGATCGGAGTTTGTTTGATTCAACCTGATGAATGTTAATCTCTCCGTTTCAATTTTAACATACATGTCAACAACATATTTGTGATATAATCGCCGACATTTCAATATGTGATTATCTTCATTTTCCCGAATCATTAGGCGGTATGAATAATAGTTCATTGAACTGACTTTTTTGTTGGTTTCAGAACCTGTAAATAGATTTTGTTTTAATAACATTCAAATATAAAATTAAAATACATAATATAATGACTGAGATATTATCGCCATAGCTAAACTAATATTTTAGTTACCTGTAATGGGATTAATCATTTTTATTGAGAAATCGTAGCCATCTTCACCTTGCCAAAATATAATGGGATATTGCAGTGCATCATATGAGCGGTGTGTTTCCTTTATACGTTGTAATTGATCATTCCGACGATGTTAAACAATATCACGGGATTCCAAGTTTTCTCCAACTACAACGATAGCAACTTCATCAATAGTTGGTGCATTAAAACGTCTTGTATGTTGACCTGCAGGTGTTTTATCAACTCTGATTACAATTTTGTGATTATCGGATGGCATCAGATCCAGGGCAGTTTTAAACAATATAATCAATTGATTGTGTTGATGAAATAAAGTTTGTAATTGTTCTACAGTAGACCTCTTTACTAAATTGTTATGTGCACAACGCAGATCAATTTCTTGTGGTGAATTGCCCATAAAATAAATTTGCAGGAATTTGTTGTCAGTAGGTATAAAAGGTATGTTCTGAAACCGCCTCCCATGTAAATTTCCCATAAGCCGCCCGGGAGGCGGTAAAACGGACCGTGAGGTGATGCCGCCGAAGAGGCGGTTTCAGATTTCTACCGCTACACGTCGCTCATAGTGCCGCCGTCCACCGCCACCCACCGCTCATAGCACCGCCGAAGAGATGGTACCACCATACCCCGCTCATAGTGCCGCCGCCCGAGCGTATACGTAATGATGAAGTATCCCCTCCTCTCTTCTTTCCCACCGCGCCGCCGTACGTATGCGTTATCACGCCACCCAAACAATCATTGCCGCGGTTATTCGAATTCTGTTATCACTCTATGATATCATTATATTATATTATAATTATGTTATATTTAATCTATCATCGTCTGAAACCGCCTCCCATGTAAATTTCCCATAAGCCGCCCGAGAGGCGGTATAAACGAACCCGCCGCCCGAACGTATACGTAATGATGTAGTGTCCCTTCCTCTCTTCTTTCCCACCGCGCTGCCGTACGTATGCGTTATCACGCCGCCCAAACAATCATTTCATTTTGCCGCGGTTATTCGAATTCTGTTATCACTCTATGATATCATTATATTATATTATATTATATTATATTATATTATATTATATTATATTATATTATATTATAATTATGTTATATTTAATCTATCATCGTATATAATATATACTACTATAACACTCCGTTATCATTTAAAACTATGTTATCAAACAATATGGTAATTTCCTATAAGCCGCCCAAACAATCATTTGATTTTTCCGCGGTTATTTGAATTATGTTATCGGTTGATGTTATTATAATATTATATCTATATTCTATATATTTGAATGTATCTTCTATTATCTATCACAACACAATGTTATTAATATAATTAATATTATATTTTTATATATTTTGTATTTATAAGTCTAATAAATTATAAGTATAATATTATATTTGCTTAATCGTGGGAATTATAAACCGTTACTTCTCGGAAATGATAAGAAAAAATGCTTTAACATATATATTGCTTAGTGTTTTTTTTTATTTGACATTTGATATTATTATTTCATGAAATTTGCATATAATTCAATATTCCCACACTTACAATTGTATTGTATTCTAAGAATTCACTCATATATTGTGGCTGGTGATGCGATAATCAAATTAATATCTTGAGTAGTGTTTAACTAGTAACACATCTGATTAGTTGTATTATTTTTCACCTCCTGTTTAAATTTGTTCTTTATAAACTAGAAAAAATAAATATGTTTGAGTGTAGTGTTTGTCTAGCTACCTTTAAAAGAGCTGATATTTTATCTAGACATATTAAAATACATGATAAAATTAGATACATCTGTATTAGTTGTAAATCATCATTTACTAGAAAAGATAATTTACTAAGGCACAAGCAAAAATATCATCGTGAGTATAATAAATATTATTTTTAAAATAATTATAATTTACTAAGATATAAAAATTTAGTATTTAAATTAATATATTTTTTTAATTTTTATTTAGAAGGTTTAATTGAATTGTCAGCTAGGCAAAATAACAACAATTTACTACATAATTCTGGTATGTTTTATATTTTATAATATGCAACTATATTATATTTTATATATTTAATTATCTTTTAGATGATTATATTGAAATTAATCCAGGTATAATAGTACCAAATTTATCTGCTGGGCCATCAACAACAAGTATGATTTTAATAATGTTGCTATATGACTAATATTTGTATAATTATAATATACTCGTATAATTTATTTTAGGTAATTATATCAATTCATCTGAACAGGACCATGATTTACAATCCGAACAACGTAATTTAAGTATGTTATGTAATCACTTAAAGGTGCCTTTTTATTTATTATTATTACTCTTTTAGATGATTGGCATTTGAGTCAACTTTCGGACAATACATGCTCAAAAGCTTATATGCAGTGGGAGATGGAGCATGATAAAAATCAAGGTAGAAATTTTTATATTATAATATTTTAGTTCATAATTAATAAATAAATATAATTTTATTTATTTTTATTTCATGACAAATCCAGACGACTTGTGGAATTTAAACCAGCTACCAGATGATGCATGCATCAAAGCATGCATTGAATGGGAAAAAGAATATGTTGATAATCGAGGTTAGATATTTTTTCTTTTTATTATATTAAATTATTTACTTCTTTTTTTCTTTCTTTCTTAGCCCCCTCCTGTAAACATCAATTAGGTGAACAAAAGAGGTCTCGATTAGAGCTGGTTCAAAGACCCGGGTTCGTGGAAGTTGGCTCATCATTTAACAGAAAAATTGTTCGGTACTACATAAAAAATACGCAGAATATTATGAATTATCCAGATTTTCTTAATTCGTTTAAATCCAGGTTAGTTGTATTATTAAATTCTCATTTAGCTGATAATCCAATAAAATTTCACCTGAAATTGGAGGGAACATATAATAAACCTAACGTGGAGAGGTCTTTGAATAATAGGGCGTTCAAGACCTCTGCTAAGGAGGTTTTTATTGCATGTTCGGTAACAAAAATTATCGATGACGCTTATACGAAATTATTAGCCGAGGAAGATTGTTATCAGGGAAAGGGTAGTGGATTTACCCTCCAAAGCATTGATGGACTACTTGTTGTCATATACAAATATATGCCAATGGGTGGTGCATATTTACCTCTGCCCAACGATATATCTATTAAAAAAGCAATAATTAACCCACAAAATAACGACGATTATTGTTTTAAGTGGGCTATTCTGGCTAAACATGTCACAGGAGATAATAGATATCGCGTTGGGGAGAATTATAATACTTTGGAGGGTAAATATAATTTTACTGGACTGTCTTTCCCTACTCCAATTTCAGATATAAAATTTTTTGAAAAAAAAAATAATAATGTTTCGGTTAATGTCTATGGTTTAAAACAAATGGAAAATAAAACGCACACAGTGTACCCGCTGAAGGTTGTGGATGAAGAGAAAAATAATCATTTTGATCTTATTCTAATAACTAACGGCCATAAAGCACACTACGTATTTATTTCCAACATTTCTAGACTTGTCCGCGGACAAAAAACATCCCATACAGAAAATTTATTTTTTTGTAAGAGATGTTTTACGTCTTACGACAACAGGCAATATAGATATAAATTAAGTGGTCAGTCAGCTTTGGATCAACACAAACTGATATGTGGGCCACTTAAACCTATATTACCTCAAATGCCAGCTGAAGGTGAAAAGTTAGAATTTAAAGCTTTGAATAATACGCAACGCCATCCGATTGTCATATATGCAGACTTTGAAGCTCTGCTTATAAAGTGTTTGGAAAGTAAGGGTACTAGTACCCAAGCATTTCAATCACATACGCCTATGAGCTATTGTATGTATGTTATGGTATCGGATGACGTTTCAACAGAGTTACTAGAAATGTTTAATATACCTCGCACACCTGTTGTTTTTCGTGGGTGTGAATCACAACAGGACGTTGCAAAACGATTTGTAGTAACTCTAGTTGAAATTGTTCAACGGATAGAAAAATTATTTAATTATAATGTACCATTAATAATGACTGATGATGAAAAGCGACTTCATGATATTAATAATTGTTGTAATTTATGTAAATGTAAATATACTAATTTAAATATCAAGGTCGCAGATCATCATCATCTATCCGGTAAATTCAGACAATCCTTATGTAGGAACTGTAATTTACAGCTTCAAATGCCTAACTTTGTGCCGTGTTTTTTCCATAATCTGTCTAATTACGATGCTCATTTTATTGTTCAGGAATTAGGTTATGATACGAAAAGAATATCAATAATACCTAACAGTGAAGAAAAATTTATTTCGTTTTCGAAATATGTAGGTAAAGATTTTTCTGTTAGGTTTATAGATACTTTTCGTTTCATGGCGTCTAAATTGTCAACACTCGCGTCTAACCTAATAACTGCCAATATGAGTAAGTTTAGAGAGACTGCTAAAGTTTTTAAACCAGACGAGTTGCATCTTGTTACTCGTAAGGGGGTATATCCTTATGAGTATACAGATACCTGGAAAAAACTTATGGACACGGCACTTCCACCAAAGGCTAAATTCTATAGTACATTAACCGAATCTAATATCAGCGATGAGAATTATGCTTTTGCAAAACAGGTGTGGGCTTATTTTAAGTGTAAAACTCTCGGCGAATACTCTGATTTGTATCTGAAGATAGATGTCATGCTCTTGGCTGATATATTCGAAAATTTTAGAGATATCTGTATTTCGACATATAATTTGGACCCGGCGTTTTATTACACTGCACCAGGTTTCAGCTTTGATTGTATGTTGAAATACACATCTATAAAATTAGAATTACTATCGGAGTATGACATGTTATTAATGATAGAAAAAGGTATTCGCGGGGGTCTTACACAAGCTAGCATGCGTTATGCAAAAGCAAACAATTACACTACACCTGGATTTAAGTCGGATAAACCACACTCATGGATCGTGTATCAAGATTGTGAGTATATGATTTATTTATTTTTTATTATTATTATAATTACTATTATTATTAATATTATTATTATTATATTATAGGTAATAATCTTTATGGGTGGGCAATGTCACAATATATGCCGTATGGTGGGTTTAAGTGGGTTGAGCCGAGCATAAATGGGATTCATTTGTTATCAGAAACATCTGATATCGGTAGGATTTATGAAGTAGATGTTTCATATCCAGACAGCCTACATGATATGCATAATGATCTCCCATTTTTGCCCAATAATGGTGTACCGCACGGTTCAAAAGTCCAGAAACTGATGGCAACATTGGAAAATAAATACCGGTACATTTTACACTATAGAAATTTACAACAAGCAATTGCACACGGACTCATAGTAGAAAATGTAAATATATATTTATATATAATAATAATAATAATAATAATAAAAACTTTTTATAGGTACATAGGGTATTAGAATTCCAACAATCTGCCTGGCTGAAACCCTACATTGAATTAAACACCGAAATGAGAAAAAAGGCAGCCAATAACTTTGAAAAGGACTTTTATAAATTAATGAACAATGCGGTATTCGGTATGTTAATCAGTTATACAGTTGTTAATATATCTAAGAAATGTTACTATTAAAATAAAAATTTTAGGCAAAACTATGGAGTCTATGAGGAAGCGAATAAAAATGGAGCTTGTGTCGTGTCCTCGTAGATTACAGAAATTAATAAATAAACCTACTTTCAAACATTCATCACCATGCGGACCAAATATTGAAATAATTACCTTAGAAAACAAAATCATCAACTTCTGTAAACCCATATACATCGGGTTCGCAGTATTAGATATTTCTAAGACAAAAATGTATGATTACCATTATTCTGTCATGAAGTCTCATTACAAGGACAAAATAAATTTGATGTATACTGACACAGGTACCTAATAAAAGTAAAAAATAAAATATTAGAAATATTAAATGTTTTCGTTTTCTTAATATTTTAGACTCACTTGTGTATTACATTGAGACAGAAGATTTTTATGGCGATTTATTGAATAATCCATCATTGTTCACCCATATGGATACTGCCAATTTGCCAAGTG
>JAIUCT010004470.1:13477-32470 GCA_021307375.1 Tetraneura akinire | reverse complement strand
ATTTTCACGAATGGCATATGTTTCCGGTTGGAAAGTGGATGTAGTTGGTAATAGGTATATTTAGGTCGTTTTTTGAATTTTTCAAAATTGTCCCTATGCGATAGAAAAATTACTAGACTAATCTTAGTCCGTGGTAATTTCCAAGTTTTTAGTTATCAGCGTAATGGTCATGAACTATAAATGACTAAAAATGTGGAAAAATAACTTAAAAATGTCAAAAATGACTTAAAAAGTAATAAACACCAAAAAATGCAAAAAAATGCAATATAAAAATTAGTTGTTTAAATTCAGATGATAATGAAACACATTTGTGGCCAGGAGAGCATCGTCTAATAAGTTCTAAAAAAAAAAAAAATGCAAAATGCATCAACTTCCGAGGCTCAGTTATTTGTTATATGGTCGTTATTTTAAAGTTTTATATCTAGATACTAGATTTCTCAGCCACTCAACCACCTCGGTTGTGACGTCGTTGATACCTTTCGTGCCCATTAGGAATCTACGGTTACAGCACTTATTCACATTGTAATCTATTGTCAGAATGTGGTAACCACAACCAGATTTCTGGTCATCTTTCAATTTCTACTTGTATAGTAAATACCAACATCTGTCTTGTCCCGCCCTTATTCGATTTAGGTCATTTAGGGTAATCCATTTAAATTAATAATTATTTCATAATTATTTAGAAATATAGCTCTTTTTACATTATATTTTACTATAAATTATAAAACATTTATAATAATTAGTATAAATTGACTTGTATATTTATTGTTTGCAATATAAAAATTTGATTATTTACCATCTGGAATCACTTTACCTATAACAATTATTTTAAAATTATACACATTCAAATAAAATAATAATAAATAAAAAGCAAGGTAAGGGATACTGGTGTGGAAGGGATACAGATGTAAAGAGGATAGTGTTAGATTTAGATTACAAATTGAATACAATGATAAATCATTCCATTCATGAAAACGATTTTGAGCGTAGTTCATCAGATAACTTATGTACCTACCGATTACAATTTTTACATTTATCAGTCTTCACGTTTAATATAAATAATTTATCATAAAACCCCTAAATAAGTCACCTAAATATCCAAATCTGACAGTATTTTGCTCAGAATCGTTTTTCGAATATAATAATGATTTATCATTGCATTCAAATGTTAGTCAAAATGCAACACCATCGTCTTTATACTTATATCTCTTCCACACCAGTATCCCTTACCATGCTTTTTATATTTTAAATATTTTAAATTATTTTTGTATAAAAAAAATATATATTTATAAATTGATTATTTTAAAATTATAATTAATATGTAAACAAAAATTTATATTTATGTTTACTTATTTACTGCTCAAAAAATAAAAAAAGAATGAAATTATAAAAATGTGAATATATGACTGACTAGTTTATATACGAGTATAAATGCAAGTATGAGTACACAAGTCATATAGTATACATATTATAGTCGTGAGTCGGCAGTTCGGCACCTTTTTGACCATGATCATCAACGCCACGACATTTTTGTCGTTCACCGTCTCTAGACCATTTTTTTTGTTCCTGCACTGAGAGGTATATTATGTGCATGCGTTTATTTTTATATAAAGTATAAAGTTATATATAATTCTGTGTTGTTGTCGTTTTATATAGTGTATGTCGCTGGTGCGTTCCTAACAACAAATCTATTATGAGTAGGTACTCTAGTATACGCGACATTTGGTGGGATTTCAAACACCAATTCAAATATCTCATTGTTTAAAAGGTACGTTGCTATTCGTCGGAATAATTATTACTCGAACGCGAGTGGAATATCGAGAGTGTTTTTTTTTCACCTCAAAACCTTTATCACATCAAAATCGTCACCAACCAAGCCGTGATAACAACACTATCCTTATCCATAATTATATTATTTATTTTAAGCTTTTTTTTTCACATTTTAATATTTAAATAGAAATAAAAATAATGTTAACTTATAAGCCTTCGTTGAAAAAATTATAAACTTACTACTTTTTTTTTTATTAGCTGAAATTGATTTTAAAGTTTCATAATAATTATAATATGAATTAATATCGAAACAGATTTCTTTAATAGGAACAAATTTATAATTCTATTTAATTTGTTACCTACTGTTACACTTATTAATGTGTAATAAAATATTATATTAAATATTAATTATTTACTACACAATGGGTCGTATATTCCTCAAGTTGTGGCCCGCAGTCAATTTTTTAAAATATATTTATACATAGGTATATATAATCCATATGCACTAAAATATTTATAGTGGTCAAATAAGATAAAAAAACCAGTACAAAATACAAAACAAAAGGGTAAATCATTACACTTCTTTAAACTATACATGTATACATCAAACGATCATAATAATTAGGTAAAATATGAGATTGCTATTATTAGTGACCCGCTTAAAGACAACATTTTACCAATATAGCCCGTTAAAAAAAAAGTTATTGATTTTGTAAAAGAATTTAAAAAACGGTTCAAAAATTTTACCACATATATGTAATAGCTATGTGAATACCCAAAAAAATTTTCAAGTCTCTATCTTAAAAATTGCCTGAGTTATCGTGAAATATAGAAATCGAATTCGTCGAAATTTCATTTTTCGCGAAAAATGCCGTTTTTTCGTCATTTTTTCGCCGTTTTTTCTACCGCATAGGCTCAATTTTGAGAAATTCGAAAAATGACCTAAGGTTAGGTTAGGTTACCTAAGTTATTTACCTAAGTAAAGTACCAACTACATCCACTTTGCTATCGGAAACATACCATATTCGTGAAAATCGGAGCATTATTTCGGGTAGTATTTTTGTACACAGACATAAAAAAAAAAAAAAAAAATCAAAAAAAAAATCACACATCATTGTAAAACCAATACACCCAATACATTTGCTTCGCTCAGAATCTAAAATAAAAATATGACTAATGTAACGTATACCTATTTTAGTCAAGCATTATTTGTTTCCTTTTTCTAGTAATGATATTTTATAGAATTCGCCTCCGACTTGCAATAAATTGCATCAAATATAAAATCAGTATTATTAGTAAATAACAAAAATAGTAATTTAGTGATGGATAATTTCATTTGAGTCAGAGATATATTATAAATATATAAAATATAGATACCATTTTGTTTGTTGGTTATGTTTATGATACACGAGCTCAAATTATTTACATCTCATACGTGTCACCTGTGATGACGATATGGAGTGTAAACATAGGTATAGATTGGGCGCAATTGTTTGAAATGATGTAGATAATTATAATATAATATATAATAAGAAATGATGTTTTGCCGTCTTAGAATAGAAAAATCCCGATATTAGTTGAATCACTCAGATAATAATATCAACAAAAATTATAAATTTAGTCGTACAATATGTTTAGGCCTCTGAATGTTTGCTCAATGAGTAATAATTATAATAGATCGACAAAACAACAACATTCAAATTCAAGCTTTAACGTGCGTCGTATACTCGTGTGTCATTACTTATTTTGTCAGTTATTATATTTTGCCATTTAATTTAATATTGACCACTATCTTTTTTCTAAGATTATTTCATTTAAATTTAAATCTCTAACCCTTTAAAAACTTAGGGAACTTTTGTTTATTAATATTTATGATTTTTTTATTTGTACTAATATAATATTATTATGATATAAAAGACAAGACCCAAATATACATTATGATTTATGAATAGATAATAATATTGATTACTGAAAATATAAGATTTCAAAATTTAATTTTCAATTTATATAGCATTTGAGGAATTACTTTTATAATTTAAAAAAAATTATCTGATTTTTATCTAGATAAAATATAAATTATTTTTATCTTTAACTAGATAAAATTATTTTTTGTTATATTTCTCTGTATCTAGATAAATTTTTAGTTATCTATTCCCTACACTGTTTAATACACATTATTTAACTGGAAAATATATATTTTAATTCGTCAATGTACCTACATAATTTTCAAGCGAAAATGTATTTTCAAAATTGAAAATTTTAAAACAAAATTAGGTCGTCCATCATATAAGAATATCTTGAACCACTAATGTTCACACTTATTTGAAGTAGAAAATTAAATTAAATTTCTTAAAAAAGATGAAATAATTGATCAATTGGCATCATCTAATTAAAAGTTGAAGAGATTTTTATAAAAAAAAATTGCATTGTACTTGTACATAATATATTTATTATATATTCTTATCCATATAATTATGTACTTAATCCTAATGTAATCATCAAAATGAATACATTATTTATCAAAATAGTTGAAAAAGCTGTTGTACATATTATATTTAATAATTTAGTTTATTTATATATAAAAAAGCAAAGGAAGCGATATATGTGTAAAGAGGATAGTGTAGAATTTTGATTAACATCTGAATGCAATGATAAATCATTATATTCAAAAAACTATTCTAAGCCTAGTACTGTGAGATTTGGGTATTTAGGTAACTAATTTAGGAGTTTTAAGATAAATTATTTATATTGAACATGTAGAGACGGATAAATGTAAAAATTTTAATTGTTACATATAATCGTATTATCTGATGAACTTCCCTCAGAATTGTTTTTTGATTGTAATGATTTATAATTTCATTCAAATTGTAATCAAAATTCAACACAATCCTCTTTACACCTATATCCCTTCTGCACCGGTATCCCTACCTTTTTTTAAATCGGATTTCAATAATTGTTTAAAATGTTATTAATTAAATTGATAACCCTTGTAATTTACTATGGAACTATTTACATTTATAATATTAGTATACCTACTTGTCCATAAAATTACTAATTATTACAATCACTAATTAGTAATTACTAATGCAATTAATACGTTAACATTTTATAAATTAAATATTATACTTACTGCTCATGATATCTAATAGAAATTTTGAATGTTAAATAATAATCAGAATTCATTCAATTATAGAATCAATCTAAATATCTAATAGGTTTATAACCAATAACATAAAATCGTTTTATTATAACGTTAATAATATATTTTATAGATTTGTTGATCAATGAAAATCAACATTAATTTCGTGTTTTTATAATATATTATTAGTTGTCATGTTATAGTAGTTAACATTATATTATGATATATAATATTCAATAGTTTATTTCCTATATTTAAATAATACAATTATGTAATATTAAATGGTTTTATTGAAATAAAACTATATTAGGACAAAATTATTTTTCTTTTATAAGTAACTTTCAAATTATGTAACCATA
Source organism: Tetraneura akinire (assembly GCA_021307375.1). NCBI lineage: Eukaryota > Metazoa > Arthropoda > Insecta > Hemiptera > Aphididae > Tetraneura > Tetraneura akinire. The sequence continues at coordinate 27,202 of JAIUCT010004470.1, read as the reverse complement.
TTATAATTACTTTATGTTAGAAAAATATAATAAATAATAAAATATGTTTTTATAATATTTTCAACATAATTATTAATCACCTTGAATCAACATGCTGAAAACAATTAAAAAAACGAATGTAATTACTAAATTATTATTATGAAATAAAACCATAATTATAATAGTTGAATATTTATTTTGCAATACTGAATAATAATAATACAGATAGATTACAGACAAAATAAAATTTTCACATTAACATAAAAAGATAATATTCAATTTGTAGGTATATAATGAGACAATTTTTATTTTATTATGCACTATAAATAAATATTGATATAATAAAATAAACAACTATGTTGAATAATAGTTATTTAAATAATCTCCAAATCAGTTTATACGAGTACCTATCGATAATAATAAATAATTATTCGACAAAATTTTTTTGTTTATTTAAATAATGTTATTTTTAAAGCATTCAATAGTATTTATATATGAATGTTTAAATCTCTTTGTGTTAAGTGCAAAAAATTTTAATCAAATTAGGTAATATGAAATATGCAAGTATTAGGATAATTACTACTTCACTACTTACAACATATTTTCTAAACGAAACAATTATGACTAGAGATCGGATTTGTATTATGGACTTACATATTAATATGCTAACTGAACACATTATATTTCTAATAATAATGACATTAAGAATACAAAATTTTTAATGCTTATTTTCACATATTTTGAATTTTAATATTTTTTAGGACTTTTTTTACATTTTTAACTGCATATTTGTTGTTTTAGTGCATATTTCGATATTTTATCACAAAATATAATTTTTATGGATGTCCCTAGTAGTTTTCTTTGAACAACGAAGATACCGTGTGCATGACCCTAGCCAACTGATCATTTAGGTTAAAATTATAATAATTAATAAATGTTATAAATTGACAATTTATTTTATCACAATTTCATATATTTAGAGTCGTATAAATTCTATTCTAAAATTATAATCTGGTTTTATATGCATTTAGGTGAACCTAAATATTGTATTGTGACAATAATAAATGTTACTTTTTGTATTTATATTTTATATTGCATTTATAAGCTGTTACGGTAATTTTATGCGACTTTAACGGTGTCTTCAATTTTATGCTGAATCGGCATAAAATGTCTGACAGATTATCTCATTGCATATGAAATATGATAGAGGAAGACGAGACGTAATATCTTAATAGCAATTGGAATATTAATATATACACAATAGTCAGTCGACACATTATAGCACAAGCGCGATCATCGATAATATTTAACTTAAATATTAAATATATAATGTGCATTATTTATATTATTAGTATCGTGCGTGTCGTCTCCGCTTGTCATCCGGATCACCATTAGTCATCGATTGGATCCATACTCAGGTGTAATTTATTATTATATATATATATTACAATATATTATTGTGTTGGCTTGTACTCAAGAGTTAGTTATTTAATTCCAAAGTGACATATACGAGTACTGGTAGTCTCTCTAGGGCTATATAAATAAATAGGAGAACTTTAGGTCATCTCGTATAGAAATAGTCTAGCCAACTATATCTTCGGATTCCACTAGACAGACCTATCGACGGGCGTTCGTTCTGTAGTACAAGCTAAGACGAACGAAGAATATAAGTCACGTTACAAAACAAATAATTTTTGTAATCTTAAAATAATGTAAAAAGTATATAAATAAAATAAATTTGAAAATATTAAATTTATTCATTGAAGTTTCCACTTAAAAATAATAAAATAAGCAAAAAATTGTTAATGGAAAAAAAATTATCCCGTGCGCGTAAATGAGTCAACAAAAGTAGTGCGCGTTACGACGGGTTAACATCAATTCAAAATATAAGTAAAATCCCTAGACTCAGTTATTTTAATAGCTGTTTAAATTTGAAATTTTAATAAAATAAATATTTCATTTATTTATATGGATTCTTTTTGTTATATTTCAATATATTATAATAATGTTAAATAAAATTGAAAACATTTTTTAAAAATTTTGAAAATTTAATTGAATTTCAAATAATTTTAGTTAATTCTGTTTCAATTAATTGTGAAATTATTACATTTACGTTTTTTTTTTTTTTTTTATAGTTTAACGTGTAAACAGCAAGGTAAGGGATACTGGTATGGAAGAGATACATGTGTAAAGAGGATAGCGTTGAATTTTGGCTAACATTTGAATGCAATAATAAATCATTATACATTAGAAAAACAATTCTGAGCGAAATACTGTCAGATTTGGTTATTTATGGGACTCATTTAGGAGTGTATTGATAAATTATTTTTAATTCAAATAGATAGTAATTATTATAATAAGCAATTATAAATAGGTACTCCAATATAATTCATATATTTTATTATAATATAAATTAAATATATTAATTTATTTTAAGATGATATATCAATAAATAATAGTTTAAAACAACTTAAAAACAGTTTGCATAATGAAAACAACAGTTAAATAAAAACAAAATATTAAAATTATTAAATAATTATTTGTCTTAATTTCAGGAAATTAGTTATTTTGATATATTTTATATAATGTATATATGTATTTCTATATTATATTGATTTAGTATTTAAAGTACTTGTATTAATTAGTGAATCATGATTATAAATAGTAAGATCTGTTTTTAATATATATTTGATAATATATAAATATTTTATATTTTATTTAATAATTTTAATATTAAAATAATACATTTTAAATATAATATTAATACTTCTGTTAACTATATTATAAATACGTTAATTTAATATCTTAATTGATGATAAAAATATTAAATTCCATTTTCCAATATAAAATAAATAATAAATATTTCATTAATTTTATTTATTTTAGATTCTGAGCGAAGCGAACTATTATGTACTCGTACTGTACGTCCTACAAAATATATCCATTGTAGTTGAATTATCTAAAAACAAAAACCAAAACATTTATATTTATGTTTATATAGCGTATTAGGTACTCTTAAAATACTACTTTTTTCTATTTTTAGCATATACATATAGTTATATAGTTATATACATTATAAAATTCATTATATGTACATATTATTATATTAAGATATTAAATAATTACCTGATTGATATGCATGACAAAATTCTCGTCCTGCTCCTAAAAGTCAAATTATTTAAAAATATAACAATTTTAATTATCTATATAAGATGTTGTAACTACACTATGACAATCGTCTATTTCAATAAGTAATAACTTTTTTTAGCCATCATATGATATAACAAAAAATTTTATTAATTGGTCACTTTTTCAAGAAATAGTCATTACATTTTCATATTATGTAATTCATTTCACTATTTAGTTAACTACTATACAAATAAAACGTTATATTTTATATTAAATAAAAATTTATAATTTATAATCTTTTTAAAAATATACTGAATTTTAGATTCTGAACGGAGCGAAGAATGTATTGGTTTTAAAATGATGTGTGCTTTTTTTATTTATTTATTTTTTATTTTTAGGTATGAACTATGAAGAAACTTTTAATGTGCAATGTGCAGATCTAATTCTTATAATACAACACTACCGTCACTATCCATCAACACTATTATTTCACACATGTATCCAGCGGGCTTTTATTATAATTTCATATATTCGGTGTATAGTTTTCTCACACATTTAAAATAATATATATATTCTGTTCCAAAAGAGAAGACACGGGTTCTGCGCATAGCGAATGACGGCCGATCATTTCCGATCATTGCCGACGATGTATACACCGTAATTAAAATGCGGCACACAATAGCCGTGTACATTTGCACGGTTATCAGGTGACAGGTTATACGTATATTCGCCAAGTGTCATAGATGTCAACAATCCAAGCGCGCCGTATAATGGTTTTTAACGATGCAGCTGGGTGTCAGAGGTCGCTGGTGTGCATACGTGCATTTATCGGAGTAGGTGGGAAATGCGCGCCGCCGAACGAAAACTGGTCACCGCTTCGTGTCTTCTCTTTTGGAACAGATTATAGGTATTATTATAGATTATTGTAAAATTCATTATTTTTGTAAATAGACCAATGTTACTAGATGTGTTAACAATGTTCAGATAACATAAAAATAATAGTGTTTCACGTATTCAATCATACGAAAAACATACGTTAGACGTCACTAATTCGAAAATATAAAATGAATGACAATAACCAACACGTTTATTACAATTAAAAATATAATGTTTAGAATTCTGTAATAAAATTATACATAAAATGTACTTATGTTTAAATGATTTTATAAAAATAGTATACATAATATAAAATTTCAATGTACGAGTACGAAAATTCACTGTGATACATAATGTAAAATTTCAATGTACTCAAATTCACTGTGATTGATTTTATGTAAATGTGACCATTTTGTATTAATATTTCATTATTAATTCACTAAATAAAAATAATCTGTTTATATTTTATTTAAAAAACTTCCAACATAATATATACATATACTTGTATATATACCTATAAATAGTATAAATATACATTCATCATTATACATAAAAATAGATTATAAAAATATCATGAGCTATTTAAATTTGTTTTATATAACACAAATCACAATAATATATTTATACTGCTTACACACTCATTTATTTTCATATATATATATATACCTATATAGTATATATAGTATATATATAATATAACATATTACATATATAAGTAAGACTGAGAAAATATGTTGATAACAATTTACTTACTTGTACTTAAAACATCACCTTTATTTGGTATTTATAAAAAAACAATGGAGAAATTATTTAAAGTAGATATGTATAATAAGAATTTATTGACCAAATTATTAAATAAATAACCAAATATTTAACCAAAATATGGATATTTCCAAAAACAGCAACAATATAAATCATATAACTACTATGTGTATATCAAATATTCATTGAATTGTATAATAATATACCCTTAGTTGCTATCCTCTCGAACGTGTTTCTTTTTTTAAAGACCTTGGGATTTACGATTTACATAGTTCCTTCTCTTTCTTTCGAACAGCATATCAATATTACAGTAGGTAGAGCCTTAAAAGTTTTGGGTTTCAAAAAGCGAAACACTAGCCATTTCACGTCTCTCACTTGTCTCCGTTCCCTCTATTATTCTCTCGTCCGCTCTATTTTGGAATATGGTGTAGTTGTATGGCACCCTTATCTGGCTAAAGACCAGTTACGTTTAGAGCGAGTTCAAAACCGATTCCTGTCTTACGTTGTTTTTCTGCTCAAGATTGATCATCCTCCCCATGACTATTCGTCCATCATAACTTCATTAAATATCCCTACTCTAGATGCTGTCCTTTCATTTATTACCTCTCTTCTAAACGGCTCAGTTGATGCCCCACACCTTCTCTCCTCTATCTCTTTCCGAGTTCCCGTCCATTACACTCTCTTTACCTTGTCCCCTTTCACTTTTCCAACTACTCCCATAACCAACCTCTGCATAGAATGCTTCGACTACTCAATAACTCTTAGGCCTGTACTCTATATTTTGAATTTATATATTAACATAAGTTATTTAGTTTTTTGTTGAATTGTTCACTGTGTTTTTCTTTTTTTTCTTTTCTGTATATGTCTTATTGTTATTATATCTCTTTGAATAGCCGATTGGCGTTAAATAAATAAATAAATATTAGAAACTATTAAACTAATTAATTTTGTTCCCAAGAAAATAATGATTAAAAGTTGTTTTAGATTCGATTTTGAAATATTGATTATAATTAATTTCATTAAACAGTTAACGATACATTATAGTTTAAATAGGTTTAAATATTACTTATAAAAATTTCAAATTTCAATTACTTACAATTTCCACTTAAGATATCATCATTCAAATGAACTGAAAAATATTAAAATGATAATTTTTTAATAAATTTTCAAGATATTATTAATATGATAAAATTCAATTTAATATAAATAAACTAAAGAAATATTGTATTAGTTTTATAAGAAATCATATAATTAATATTTAATTAATTTGTGCATTATATAAATTAATCTTATAATATTTAAAACTAGTTTTCGTGTTTTCTTTCAAAAAAAAAAAAAAGAAAATGATAATGACCATTTCTAACAGAATCAGAAATAAAAGTAACTACTCAATAATTAATAAAATAGAAAAGTAAAATAAGTTAATATACAAAAATGAAATAAAATAAATTTAAGAATCGATATTTTATATTTAATATTAAATTAAACTGATTATGTTTTTTTTTTGTGTGTTTTTCTACATTCATATTTCTGACATATTAAAACATTGCAATTTTTATAATACAAAATATATGATAAATTGTTCACATATAAATATATAATTATTAATTACATAATTTGCATACATACATTCCATTGGATCCATATTAAATTTTGCTTTATATAATCCATCTAATAATGAAAATTTAATAATATTTATTATTATTTTTCATTAGAATATAAAATGTCAATTAAATAATTTTAAATGTTTATCATTATATAGGTATTACAAATTAAATTAAATTAAATTTGTCAATAGTATATAATTCCCGTAAGTTAGGTATATAGGTATGCCTATTGCCTTTTATATATTATATTTAATATTCCTCGTATTTAATATGTAATATATTTTTAATAATCCATAATACAATAAATTAAAATGAAAATTGTTATACAGTACGATTATGACCACCTAAATTAAAGAGTTTTCCATAACATCACTATTGCACATTATACCGTAAGCTAAATTACGATATTCAACATATTAAACAAATAATAATCTTGTACAATATATTATTTTATATATTCGAATAGAATAAAAACGTTAATTAAAACTCAAAACGGGATATATCTGTGAAAATATTAATATATTAATTTTAAATCATCACTATCAAAAAAATTATTCTAAGTAATGGTCAGTTTAATATAATATAGTATAGACAGTAGACTAGTTGTATTTAGAGGTTTAAACTAAAAATAGTTGACCAGGAATTTGAATAGGAATGATAGCATCAATCCATGAATAATAGATATAATAAAGAATATAGGTACTAAAGTGCCTAATAAAAATCTATAGTACTAATTACTATAAGTACTTATACTAATAAAGTTATAGTAGTATACTAGTATTGTAATACTTATTACTTAGTAATATTATAGATAATTAAAAAAGAAGAGCTGATACTCCTGCCGCTTGGGATACATGTGTGCAAATCATAGTGTTTAATTTTAATTATAATTTGAATGCCATTGCATTCGAAAAAACGATTCTGAGCGAAGTTCAGTCAGATTAAAATGTAGATATTGATTACATCTTTTACATTTTTTATTAAATATTTAAAACGCAAAATTTTATCACACATATAGGACATAAAAATAAATGAACACCCTATATAATTTTCAAGTATCTAAGTTAGGTTATATATAGGATATATAAATGCTCATAAAATCCCTTGTCACCTAAATTACTATATCTGACAGAACTTCACTCAAAATAGTTTTTCCAAATGAATTAGTTTATCAATGCATTCAAATTTTAATTAAAATTAAACGCTATGATTCTCACACCTGTATCCCATGCGGCAGGAGTATCAGCTCTTCTTTTTGATACTTTAAACAGCTATAAAAAATAACCATTAATGTAATAATTCACAAATAATTGGAACTGAGTTAGTGAGTTAAGTAAAATCAATTTCAGCTTAAATTAAATTGTCAAAATTTTTAAAAAATATTTTTTAGTTAATTTTATTTCACATTATTGTAAAATATTGCAATATATGAATATAATAAGAAAAATCCATATAAATAATTTAAATATTGATTTTACTGAAATTTCGACTTAAAACAGCTATAAAAAAATTGAGACTAGCGATTTTTCTAATATTTTTATATGATGTTAAGTAATAATTATGTATTAGGTATATACTTTAGTGAAATTTACAGATCTTAATATAAAAATTGCCAATTTTATCAAACAATATATACATAAAAATAATAAGTTAACGAAATATTCAAAGTACTATATATTGTAAAAATATTAACGGATCTAAAATTTTACCAAATATATATATATATATATATATATAGTAGCTATGTGAATACCCAAACAAATTTTCAAGTTTCTACATTCAAAATTGTCTGAGTTTTCGTGAAATATTGAAATTAAATTCGTCGAAATTTCAGTTTTCGTAAAAATTGCAGTTTTTTACCTCTTAGAAAACTGAATCGTGAGAATTTCTTAAAATTTCGGAAATACATTAAAATATATATCAGTATGCTTAACAAAATTTTTAAAAATTTTCCAAATTTATTGATTTTTCCATTAATTTTTATTGTGAAAGTATTGAGAAATAATAAGAAGAATATTCCTTATGGATACTAAGATTTTCGTTTGAACTAACTTAATATTTTAAACATCGATTTTACTAAAATACAACATAATATGCAGAAAATTAATAAATAATTAAATTTATTCCAGGAGTAAAGTGTGGCTAAGACAAACAGAAAATAGCCGTAAACAACTTTCGCCTTTAATTATTGAGTGAAAAATTGAAACTATTATTAGAATAGAACTAACGAGTGATAAAAATTGACAGATACAGTATTGAGGTACCCATCGAAGCTTGTAGTCAAAGTCTATATCCCAAGTATTTGACAGAATTTAAGCGCTGAATAGGCGATTTATATGTTAAAATTATTATTTTCTATATTTAATTTATAATTATATTACATTACAATTTATTATAGTATATTGTCATATTGATATCATCATCCCTGAAGTATAGATATATAAAATATATAATAAAGTACCTACTAAAACCTTTATTTACTATGAGTACTTATACGTTTAACCTAACCTCGTACTTATAAAGATATAATAGTATAGTAATATACTTAAGAATCAAATTGACTTACCCAAACAACCTAAAATTAATTATAATATTCTATATATTATATATAAATATTAAATATAGTCTTGTAATTATAATATCTAAGTATTTCAATTATTTATTAATATTATTAATCAATTTATTATTATATATATTAAATAATGGGTATATACACAGTAAAATATTATTTAATAATTAATAATTATGTATTAATTATGGTTATTGTGTTATAATAGATTATGCATATATTATTTATTTTAAATATTACTCTAGGTATTTTTATTATATTATATCGAGTCACTATAATATTAATATTAAACAATAAACAATATTTAAATTAATTTATACGTCCTTAATACGATTAATCCCTCACAATTTAATATCTAAGATATAATACAATTAAACTAGTAAATTATATAAAACAATTAACTATATATTCCTAAATAGTTTAAAAATAAATACCATCAATAAATAATTATTGTAAATCATAAATATTATAAATTTAAAATTTAAAAATTATCTAATATATTAAACAAAAAAAACATATTTTATCCTTGACTGTTTCATAGAGATATCAGTACCTACCTATATAATTATGTATATCACATTTTAGAATAAAATAACTTAATTTAACGTAGTAATATATTAGCATTGATAGTTTGACATACCATTAATAATAGTGTACAATGATCAATAGATTAATAAAAATATTATCTGTAGTTAAAATGTAACTAATGAAGTAATGAAAATGAACTATAATTTGATTAAAACTTACTAACATAATCTGAAGAGAAAAAAATTCATTTAATAATATATTTAGGTTATAAATTATGATTAAATTTTCTAGTGCTTATTCATTTACATAATTAAAAAGGATAATCGGTCAATCGTAAATGATTATATTTGCAAATCGATTGCTTTTTGTCATTTAAGGTATAACAGATAAATAATCTGTAAAAAACGGTACTTAGACTCTTATGTCATAAATAATTATTTATCAATTTAAATATTATATTATTTTATATACTTAGAAGCAAAGAATATCTTTGTTAGTTGATTATTAAATTTACGATTTATTGTATCTTTGTGATAATTTATTTGATTTAGTTTGAAAACATGTTTTGAGGAAGTAAAAATATTTGGATTACTACGAATATAGTAAATTTTGCCAGAAAATTAGATATAATTATATATATTAAATTATAATTGTTACTTTGTATGGTTAATTTTTAATTTTTTTATAATTTCATAAATAGGTAAAAACCGGTTAAATTCAGCACCGGTTATTATGGTATGAAAGGCTGTTGAAATCGTAGAGTTACCTTCCATAGGATTAGTTTAGTTTGGAAATATACCCTGATTGTTTAATTTTAAGTATTTGCCCAATTTCTGTTAATTCTATTATCATTACATGAAACAGATTCGATTTCAGGAATTCGCACATTGACTATCTCGTTCCCGTGTGTCAAATATCTCGGTTTCTTGTTTACCTTATCGTTGTTTGGATGCACATTAAGATGCCTATCTGTTTCCAGAATCGGCGAACAGTTATTTTATATCCGACATTGTTGGTGCCAGGTATAGTATGAACAATAATAATTACCTGTACTGATTTGACAGGTTGGAATTTTAATTAATGAAATTATTTGATATATTATAATTTATTTTTCTACTATTATTTTTAGATTTTGAGCGAAGCAAAGAATGTATTGGTTTTACAATGATGTGTGATTTTTTTTTCTTTATTCTGTAGACACTTTTACTACAAGAAATAATGCTCCAATTTTCAAGAATAGCATATGTTTCCAGTAGGAAAGTGGATCTAGTTGGTACTTTATTTAGGTCATTTTTCGAATTTCTCAAAATTGACCCTAAGCGGTAGAAAAAACTTATATTAATGGATTATAAATGTATACATTTTGGATATTAATAAAATAATATAATATATTGTAGCCAAATAAGAAATAACAAACGGGTATACTAACCTCCTGGTAAAGAATCTAATTAATACAATTTAAATCAAGTTTAAAATTTAAATATAAAAATATTTTAAAATAATCTCAAACAGAATGAATTATTATTTAATATTACGGTATAAAATTGCAAATATTATGTAATTAATAGGAATCGAAGCGTCGATTTTCTTTCTCTGTCTAACACACATAAAAGATAGGGATTTAGACGTTTCTACTTCCAACGTTACAATCGATCTAGTTATGCAATAAGGGATCTGAAAACGGATTTGAATTCGTTAGGAGGTCTACTTTAGATTGACTTTCCCACTTTTTCATTTTTTTGTCCTAAATTCTTCAAAAATTGTATATTTATAAATGTTTAAATAAAATTTGTTTCAACAACAATGAGAAGAAAATTTCAAAAATGTGGGAAATTCTATCTAAAGTAGACTTTCTAACGAATTCAAATCCCTTCTTTAGATCCCTTATCGCACTAGATCGATCGTAACGTTGGAAGTAGAAAACGTCTAAATCCCTATCTTTTATGTGTGTTAGACAGAGAAAGAAAATTGACGATTCGGATCCCTTAACATACCTGATTAAAATTATTCGGTTGATAAATATTAATAGGTTATAGGTTCCTATATTTATAGGTTGAAATTGTATAGTAGATAAAGTATATATTTATTACACGACTAATTTGATTATATGATTATATATATTATATAATATTTATATTTGATAATGTCCTAAATCCTAACACATGATATTTATTGTAAATTATTACTTTAATAATTATTGAAATACGAGTACACATATATCATGAAATAAAATTTAAATTATTATAACTATTTTCGATATCTAGATATATTATTTTATTTACTTATAATATACCTAATATTTAATATTATAAATCAGAAAATCCCTTTTGTGATATTTAGTTAATGTATTTTTTCGATTATACTTAGTTTAATTACTCCATTTGAGAATCATGTATCGTTGGTACTTTATATAGTTCATTTTTTAAATTTATATAAATTATTATTGCCTTACTCAATTCCAAAAAATGTCGCATATATTGTTTCAACTTTTTTTTTTTTTTTTACTGTTAAAATTCTTAGAGAAATCGAAATCTATGATATTATCAATTTATTACACTTCTTAACTTTCTATTATTATCTCAATAATGTTATATGATATTGACATTTTTGGATTTTAAGATTTTATAATTATATTATTGCATTACCATATTCCATATATTTCTTAACTTAGTTACAAAATACAACACTATACTTATACTACATTATAGTTTCCATAGTTTTATCACGTATAGTTTTAAATTATTTATAAATGTAGTACTTTTAACATTATATTTTACTATCAATTACCATACATATATAATAATTAATATTATAAATTGACTTGAATAACTACTGTTTGATATATAAAATATTTAATATTTACCAACTGGAGTCACTTTACCTATAATAATTGTTTAAAAATTTTACATTGAAATAAAATATTTAGCAATGCTGTGTAAAAATTTTAAGTGACTCTTTTTAAGCAAATAATATTAGATAATTACTTAAGATTTATTATAGAATATAGACTAGACACTAGAGTAACTTTATTTTTTTTTTTTGATTTTATTACTTAAATTTATTATAATTTAAAATAATTTTTAATTATTAATAAAATAATATGTAAACAAAAATAAAATTTATTTTTACTTATATACTAAGGTGACCATATTAAGAAAATAAAAAAATGGGACATTTTTACTTCCCTTCCCCCCAAAAAATACCTTCATCCATGTACATTCGCTTCACACATATGCACACAAATTTAGAGAGTAAAAATTCAAATCTCCGTCATATCATAAACAATTATTATCTTTTCAATTTACTATTTTTTAGTAAACTAACATATATAATAAAATATTTCTTTTAATTATAAATAAATAATATTTTCTCTAAATTATTCATCAAATAACACAATGTTGCATTTTAAATCTATTATAATTTTATTAACAATAAGAAAATTTTAATTTTTAATATTCTAATAATTAAAGTATTAATATATTGTTACATATAATATTACCGTTACATTTTTTTTTACAAGAATAAGGGAAATTATAGACTATCATCTATCTCCATACTCCATTATTTATGAATTTTATAACCCTTCTTCTACACTTTGCACTATTTTCTCTTACTTTTCGGAAGAAAATATGATAAAATATGGATATTAAATTTAACAATTTTGGATGTTTCAAAAGAAATTCATAAAACTGTTTTGTATTTTTTCATTTATAGATATTTTATTTATAAACATTAATACATTATATGATAATAAAAAATATGGAAATAACGGGATTAAAACGGGACATCTTCTAAAAACGGGGTAAAAAAAGTCCCGTTCGAAGTTTGTGGAAACAACTGGACATGGTGATCAAAATATGGACAATCCCGATTTAAATGGGACGTCTAGTCATCCAATTATATACCTACTTAAATAGAAAAAGTTATAAAAATGTGAAAATATGACTTGTTTATATATAAATGCGAGTAGGAGTATATAGTGCAAAACAAATTTCAAAACTATGTAATCAATCATAAGTTATTGCAGATATAGATATAATGTATAAATCAACCAGAATATTTTGTTTAAAATTATTTTATTATGTATTATGTATCCTAATAAAAAGACTTTCAAATTGTGGATTGTAGATAGTATCTACTGGATACACTGTTGTCTGTTATGGAAATGATAGAACTATATTTTTATTAAGATTTGAAGGCAATCATCGCATTCGTAAAAGTGAATCCTAGGAAAGTTCAGTGAAATATAGGTACTGATTATAATTTATTTATTAA
>JAIUCT010004470.1:0-13467 GCA_021307375.1 Tetraneura akinire | reverse complement strand
GGTTATATGATAAATTATGTATATTGAAAGTAGAAATACAGATATATGTAAAAATTTTAATCGGTATGAACATTATATTATCTGATGAACTTCGCTCAATATCGTTTTCACAAATGTACTCGTAATGATTTATCATTGCATTCCAGTTTTAATCAAAATTCAACACTATTCTCTTTACACCTGTATCCCTTCCATGACTTTTTATATTTTAAACAGTTATAAAAAAAATCGTAAATGCAATAATTCACAATTAATTAGAACTGAGTTAAGGATAATATATTTGAGCTTCAATAAAATTTACAAAATTTTGTTAATTTAATTTAAAAAATAAAAATATATCAAAATCAATATCAAAATATTGAAATATAATAAGAAGAATCCATATAAATACTTTAAATATCGATTTAACTGAAATTTCAACTTCAAACATCTATGAAAAAAAATTGAGACTTAAGACTTTCCTAATATTTTAGAAATACGTTAAGATATATATCAGTACGCTACAATAAAATTTTCAAAAAAAATTTTATATTTTTTGGATTTTTTATTATTTTCTATTGTAAATGTATTGAGCAATAGTAAGAACAATACGTGTATGGATTCTAAGATTTTCGTTTAAACTAAAATATAATTTTTAAACAACTATAAAAAAATTGAGAATAGCGATTTTTCTAATATTTTTATATGATGTTAAGTAATATGTTAATATACTTCGGTAAAATTTGCAGACCTTAATACCAAAAAATTGCCAATTTTGTCAAACATTACATAGGTACATAAAAACGAGAATTTTACGAAATATTAAAAGTCCAATATTTTGTAGAAATCAGTGGCGTCATTTGGACCGCGCAGGGTATACATTTGCGTATTTAAAATCCAATATTGTAGTAATTTGGCCCGGTTTAAAAATTAATTGGCCTGAATAATTGGTAGTGACTTGTGGCTTAACTGATAACATATTTTGGCTTAAGAACAATCAACATGAAATTAACTACGAAAATTTATATTCAAATTTTATTCAAGAAAATTTTTTAGTTAAGTTATGATTAAGTTATGATTAGTTATGATTTATTTATTGTAAATATAATACACCAACTATTAGATGGGTTAGTAGAATAATTGTTATTGTTTGAAAATACTTTATTTTTGTTGTGTTAAAAATTCTGGATAAACTAGGTGGGCTGTTCTATACGCCAAGCGTATTAAAAAAAAAATGAAATGACGCCACTGGTAGAAATATTAACGTAACGGTTCTAACATTTTATCACATATATTATATATATATACTACCTATGGTATTAACACCTAATAACATTTTCTAGTTATTAACATCAAAATTGCCCGAGTTATCGTGAAATATTAAAATCGAATTCGTTGAAATTTCAGTTTTCGTGAAAAATGCAGTTATTTCAACGCGTTTTCTAAAGCGTATAGGGTCAATTGTGAGAAATTCGAAAAATGACTTACATAATATACCACATACACATTCCAACCGGATATATATGCTATTCGTGAAAATCGGAGCTTTATTTCGGGTAGTAAAAGGGACAAAGGGTATTTAGACATAAAAAAAAATCGCTTCGCTCGGAATCTAAAATATAAGAAACAATAAAAATTATTTTTTAATATATGTTTATTATAATCATTAATTACCTTGAATCAAGGTGCTAAAAATAATTAAAAAAACGTATATAATTACTAAAATATTATGATGAAATAAAACCATAATTGTATTTAAATATTTAATATGAAAGACTGAATAATAGCACACAGACGGATTATATGAACAACATAAAATCTTCACATTAACAAACAATTTAAACATTTAACTTCTATTTAAAAAGTAAATATGTTTTTATCATGTACTATAAATAAAAATTGATATAATAAAATAAACAATTTAGCTGAATAATAATTATTTTATAAAGTCGAATTATTTTTGTACTTTGGATAATAATAGATAATAATTGAACAAATATTTTTTGTTTGTTTAAAGAATTATATTTTTAAACTATTCAATAACATTTATGAATATTTTATGTGTGCTTAAATTAATTAATTAAAAATTATCCGTAGATCGACCTAAGTAAATCTCCTTGGTGATGTGAAAAAAAAATTGTAATTTTATAAGATCATTTGTATAGTAACGAAATATGGAAATATGGCGATCGGGGAAACTAACATATGCAAAATAGTTTCTACGCGATACGGCGATAACGAAAAAATACTCAGTTCGCTCAAAATCTAAAATGATGATCTATCAACGACCGACCGATGAAACGTCATTGCGTTTGTAATCGTCAGTACTTTTTTTTTATTCTAGTCCAGTGTTTCTCAAACTGTTGTCTGCGGACCTCTAGGGGTCCGCACGTTTACAGGAGGGGGTCGCGAACGTAAATTAAAAATACACAAAGTACCTATCTATAAAAATAAAAATATTCTGATGTAATATTCGTGATGACCTTTGACCGCAGTCTTCCGGCTGCGGCACGATCGGGGCCGTCTCTTGAGTAGCACCAAGTGCTAGAAAGGTCCGGTCCACGTAAGGGGTTCTCCCCACAAAGCCACGGATTGAGTTGATGTAATATTCGTATTACATGGGAAATATTGTTGATAATTATAAATACACTGTCGAAATGGTTATCGACTTATCGTTTAATAGTAATTAAAAATTAATCAAGAAATATTTGCATTTGCCAATTAGTTCAGAAAAAAAGCAATCAATATGATAATGTAGTATTATTATTTATTATTGTTTTTAATTTTAATTTGTATGAAGGGGTCCACGGTCATTTTTATTAACTCTCAGGGGCCCGGCAGAGAAAAAGTTTGGGAAATGCTGTTCTAGTCTTTTTGCATATTAATATATACGAGTATTATAGTCCATTTTTGTAGCTCTGTTCATGCTAGCATAATTTTTCTTTATTTATAAAACTCAAATTTTAGTGTAATATATTTATACCTGTATATTTATTTGAAGGTATAGGTATACGTAATTTTGTTAAAAAATATCTAACATATTATATACACTTGAGTATATATTAAAAGTTTATTTACTTTCATTTTTCATAATATGTTATAGTTATAGTTATTTTTATAACATCAAAACAATAAAATAATTATATATAATATGCATATATTAAGTTAATTGTAGTATTATATTAATAACTTATTATAATTTAAATATTTTAATAATACATAAATCATAAATGTAATTATGTATAATAAATGTAAATATATGTAATAATAACATATTATATATAATTAATATTCGTCATTGTTGTTAATAATATATAAAATTAATTATTCAGTAAATCACAATCATAATTCATAGGTATCATTTGTTCTCTCGTATGTAATATATTAAAATATAATATATTTCAATATTTTTTTAAGTTATAGTAAAATAAAATAAATTAATGTCCAAAATTTAAATAATTATATATTTATATATTATAATTTATAGTAGATAACACAAATGTCAAATGTTATTTGATCCATAATATTAATAAATATAATAGCCACTTTTTATTCTTAATGTAATAATTATTCATTATATTTTTCTAATTATATCTTTTAAGTTATTATTAAGATAAAATAGGCAATATCTTATTCAATAAGACAATTATATAGATATGTAATTATAATTATAGATATTTTTTAATTACACAGATTAAGTAAAAATTTAAATATTATTTAATACGTTTTCATTTTTTTCGACCATAATAAGAAAAGGAACATAGAATAAATTAATATTTTTATTTTAAAAATGATCAATTTTTTATATTGGGTACCAATTGATTTTAAATTAATTTATTGATTTTATAAAATAATACATTTGAAGTATAATTTAATACTTTTGTTAATAATATTAGAGTATATAAATTTAATAACTTATTTTATAATTAAAATATTAATCTTTATTATCCAATATTACATAAATTATACATTAATTTGATTTTTTTTTTTTTAATATTTGTAGTTATTAATTATTATTGTGTTTTATCATGGTTTGTACGTTCTACAATATGATTGTATTGTTTTTGTATTATCTAAAAATATAAACATAAAAAATAAATATTTATATAGCGTATAACTATTAAAATATTACATTTTTCTATTATTAACATAGACACATTATTTAAAAATAATTATACATATTAAAATTTTAATTAATTACCCTTTTTATATAATTGACAAAATTCTATTCCTGCTCCTAAAAGTTATACTATTTATAATTATGGAAATATTAATTAATATTAATTATACAATATTATATATTATGATCACTTTAATAAATCGCCTATATCATGAAATACAAACTTTTTTACCATCTCGTGAAAGAATCAAATAATTAATTAAATTCTCACTATTTTTTTTTAAAAAAAAAACTACATTTTCATATTATATAATTAATTTTACTAGATATATGGTTAGCTACTTTACAAAAAAAAAAAAAAAAAAAAAATATAAAATATATGAAATAAATAATAATAATTAATCCTGTTCAGTCGGTCCTACTGTACAGACGTGTTTCACACGTTATATTTATCGAGAAACCCATATATTTTTCTGATAATATACTTCATCATTGTAGCATAATATATACTTAATGTCGTCCAGGGGCGTGCCTTGGGGGGGTGTTTAAACTTCGTTCCCAAAACTCGTGGATCTACGAATACATCTGAGTGGACTAAATTTCTAAGAATAAACGTAAATTAAAATATATTTATAGTCCATTTCATCCACCACTCAAAATATTACAAGCAAACGTCAATCTCTTGAAATTTTAAATTTCGATTACGACAACATCTCCTTATCGCTCAGTGAAGTAACGGAAAATGCATTAACTGAATACCAATACTAATTATATCCATATTCATAATACATTGTCTGTTGACATTAATAATTAAACTTATACTTTGACTTCAATCATAGATGCAAATATTAATCTTAATTTAAACGTACTTAGTGCAAATGAATTCTCTGCTACTTCTCTCTTCGATATTCATGTGGTTTACTCAAACTGGATAATTCAGTTATCAAAAATAATTCTTGAAGGGAGGTGTCTTCTTCCGTTCTTATTAAACAATTCAAACGAATTGCCATTAAAAAAGTTGGATCAATCGCTTTCTTCGTATCGTTGATCTACAATTTACTGCTTTAAAAATACTACTTCACGATTTATGATATGATTTTTGAAATATATTTAACTGGTTCATTTTCCTATCAAATGTCATAATTGTCTCCGATTTAGTCATACAACAAAATTTTTTCGCATCGTTCAAAGATGTAATCATTGTGGTAAAACCAAGCACTCAAGAGATTCCTACTTCAAATAAGGAGATACTGACCATAACTATATTTTTTGTAAACCTTTCCATCTTACCATGGATAAATCCTGTCGAAAATGGATACGCCAATACCAAATTGAAACAACTGTAGAATTTGACAACCGAAAATGTATCATACCGCTTCAAATAGACTCCAACCTCCAGAAATTCTCCTACAGTTTTTTTCTTAGAGTGTTAATTTTCCTAAAGTAATACCATAATATTAACATTCCTTTGACTTAAAAAAAAAAAGAAGGGATATTGGTCTAAAGAGGAAAGTGTTGAATTTTGATTAAAATTTGAATGTAATGATAAATCATTACATTAATCATTAGGAACTATGATTTTGAGCGAAGTACATCAGATAATTTATGTATTGATTAAAATCTTTACATTTATCACTTTCTTTCTATGTTCAATATAAATGCCTTACAACCTTTAAATGAGTCACCTAAATATCCAAATCTAACAGTACTAGATAGTGGCGTATTTAGGATTTTGTCAAGGGGGAATATGAATTTCTTAAGTAGTCACAAACTCGAATATGATACCCTGCCCAACCCCCAAAGTTAGCATCAGATAACATATATACCGATTGATTTTTTTTACATTTATCAATCTCTACGTTTAATATAAATAATTTTACTGAAATAACAAATTGGAACACAAATTTGAGTCTTGAGACATTCCTCATATTTTGAATATTCTTTAAGTCATAATATATTATTTTACTTCAATAATATTTTCAAAAATTTTCCATTTTTGTTTGTTTTTCTATTAATTTTTATTGTAAAAACTAAAAGTTTTAAGAAATTATAAAATAATATTCGTATAGATTGGAAGATTTGCGTTAAAACTAAAAATATAGACTTTATACAGCCATAAAAAGAAATTGAAACATTGGATTTTTCTAATATTTTAATATAATGATAACTAATATGTATATATACATCAGTTATATTTTGAGATCATAATGCCGAAAATTGCCAATTTTATCAAACGTTATATACATAAAGACAAAATTTTTTTGAAATATTCGAAGTTGTAGAAAAAATAAACGTAACGGTTCCAAAATATAACCACATATAAATAAATCCTATGTAAATACCAAATAAAATTTTCAAGTTTTTAACTTCAAAATTGCCCGAGTTTTTGTGATATCATGTTAAGTAATATGTGCGTATACTTCAGTTAAATATTTGGACCTTAAATCTTAAACCCCAATAATTAATAATAATTTTATCAAATATTATATACGAATAGATAAATAGGAGAACTTTTATATTCAAAGTTCTATATTTTGTAGAAAAATTAAAGGAATGGTTCCAAAATCTTTTATTATAAATTACCTATGTGAACACTCAAAATAATTTTCAAGTATCTAAGTTCAAAATTGCCTGTGTTATCGTGGAATATTGAAATCGATTTCGTCGACATTTCAGTTTTCTTGAAAAATGCCATCATTTTTTGGTCCTTTTTTATATCGCATAGAGCTAATTTTGGAAAATAAAATATATATAAATATTTCCATAATTGACCTAATAAAAGGACCAACTACATCTACTTTCCAATCGGAAATATGCTATTCGTGAAAATCGGAGCATTATTTCGTGTCGAAAAAGTGTTTACATATATAAAAAAAAAATTTTTTTTTTAATGACGCATATCATTTTAAAACTAATCACACTCAAAAATCAAAATCAAAATTCTATCGCTCCTAATCCTCAACAAAAAACACTTTATACTCCCTCATCCTCAGTCCTTTTCATCTCCTAATTGCAGTTTTATTAATTATATAGATGATTGAGTACCATGGGGCCATGGGTCCATGGGTCCATCGTCCATGGAACATTTATTAATAGATAATAAAAAAAAATCATGAGATATTTAAAGTTATTTTATATCATACAAAACACAATTATATATTTATACTACTAACACATTCCCTCATTCATTTTATATATATACATACACATAGTATAAATATTGAGAAAAATATGTTGATAACAATTTACTTACTTGTTGTAAAATTATCACCTTTATTTGGTATTGATAAAAAAAAAAAATAAAATAATAACAATGAAGTAATTATTTAAAGTAGATATGTAATATAAGAAATTTATTTACGAAATAATATTATACTCGTACCTAATATATAATATATAGTTATATATTCCATAAAATAAAGACAATTAATTATATTATAATACTAATACATTCCCACTCTAATACAATGTAAGATTAGGCTAATAAATATAATAAATAGAGTATTAAATCGATGGTACCAAAAATAAGTAATAATCAATTGCAAATTTTCTGACTTTTTTTTTAGCTAGGCATCCGTAATTTGAAAAATGCACTTAAAACCGGTACCAAAATTTGTTATATAATTTGAGTTATATTTTTTTAGCCAATTATAATGTAAGTAAAGTATATCTATATTTTACATACTATATAATTATTATTATAATAATGATAAAATTAAAATATTATATCTACTATCTTCATTAGTAGAATATAATTATTGCAATCAATATAGGATAAATAAAAATAGTGATCAATGTGCAAAATTGTATTAATAATTATTTAATATAATATATTGTACGTATAATAAAATATCACTGTTATTATTTCACTACGTTTTACATAAAAAGATGATAAAATACTAATGCACTGTAAAATAGACAAGGTTTTATGAAATATAGAAATCAATTATTCTATTACTTACAAAAATAAATAAAAAATAAAATAAAAATACAACGCATTAAAATTGTATTGTTTTCTTATAATTATATTAAGAAAGTAACCTAACCTAACCGTAACACTCTATTGTATATGTATATAATATATTCATCGTATTATAATATAATAATATAGAAACTAAGTAAATTCTTTCCCAAGAAAATAGTAATTCTCTTGTTTCTGTTGGTTGTTTTGAAATCGTATTTAAAATATTGATTATTATTATTATTTAAATTATACAGTAATGATTATTAATTTAATATTATGGTTTAAATATATTTAAATAATACTTATAAAAATTTAAAATTTAAAGAACTTACAATTTCTTGCTAAAATGTCAACATTCAAATCAACTAAAAATATTTTTAATAATAATTTTTCAAAAATATTTCAAGATAATATTAATCTGATAATATTTAATTTAATATAAATAAACTAAAATAATATTATATTAATTTTATAAGAAATCAGATAATTGATATTTAATTTATCCATTAAAAATATGAAACTGATTTATATGTTTTATTTCTTCACAAATAAATATGACCATTTTTAACAGAATCAGAAATAAAAGTAACTAATAAATTAATAAAATAAAAAAACTTAAGGGAAAATATGAAATTAATTAATATACAAAAAATTTCAATAAAATAAATTTTAGAATCGTATTCTTTATTTTTTGTATTTTTTACAACTATATTTTTGACATATCATAACATTGCAATTTTTATAATACTTATAATTATTATAAATTTTTCACGCATAATTACACAAATTGCATACATACATTTATTACTATCCGTATTGATATCTGTCTTTCTTAATTCTTCTAAAAATAAAAATTCAATAATATATATTATTTTTCATTACAATATAAAATATCATTAGATATCATAAATTAATTGAAATCAAACTCAACAATATTATATTTAATATTCTTCGTGTTTAATATGTAACTTAAACTGTAAATGGTGATAATAATACGAATAAAACCAACCAAATTAAAAAATTCCCCCCAAAACATTACCACTGCAAATTATAAATTAAGCTAAATTATAATGTACAAAATATTATTCAAATAATAATATTGTATTATTGTATAATATATTATCACTATATATTATAAAAAGGAATAGTGACTGATTGATCTATCAGCACACAGCTCAAACCATTGTACGGAGCGGGCTAAAAATTAATAAATAAATTACACATTTATATGACTTCCACACCTGTATCCCTTCCTTGCTATTTATACTTTAAACAGCTACAAAAAAAAAAAATAAATGTGAATGTAGTATTCACAATAATTTAACTGAGTTATGTAATACCTACCTATTTAACGGATTTAACCTAACCTAACCTCGTTTCTCTCGCTCTATCTTCACTACTAAGGTAATTACTGAAAGAGAGCGTAAACTGATGGAAAGACTATAACGAGCCAACTAAATTAGTTAAACCTTATTTATTGTAGACTGAAATGGCCAGATACAGAAAGGATAGAACCCTCTAAACACTGTAAACTGTAAAGAACCTTGACGTATTATCTAATAGCGTCTCTAATTCTCCTATGATTTCAGATTGTACAAAAAAAAAAGTAAGTAATACCTATTTAAGCTTCAATAAAATTTTCTGTTCACATTATTGTAAAATACTGAGAAAATGAGAAATAATGAAAGAATCCATATGAATATTTTAAACATCGATTTTACTAAAAACTACATAATATGCAGAAAATTAATAAATAATTAAATTTATTCCAGAAGTAAAGTGTGGCTAAGACAAACCAGAAAAGAACCGTTAACAATTTGGTCTTTAATATTAATTATTGAGTTGAAACTAAGATTTGTATAGGACTAACGAGTGATAAAAATAGACAGATGAGTCATCTGAGATGACAGTTTGAGGTACCCATCGAAACTTGTATTTAAGGTGTATGTTAAATATTTTACAAACATTGAGCGCTGAATAGACGATTTATATATTAAAATTATTATTTTCTATATTTAATTTATAATTATATTACATTACAATTATAGCATAATTATGCCATATTGATATCATCAATCCCTGAAGAATAGATATACTAAAATATATAATAAATTACCTACTAAAACCCTATATTACTAAGTACTATGAGTACTTATATAGTTATACGGTTAACCTAACCTCGTACTTATGAAGATATAATAGTATAGTAATATACTAATATACTTAAGAATCAAATTGACTTACGCAAACATTCTAAAATAAATTATAATATTAATGTATTGTAATTATAAGTATTTCAATTACTTATTAATTTTATTAATCAATTAATTATTATATATATATATATATATTAAATAATGGGTATATATATACACAGTAAAATATTACTTAATAGTTATGTATTAATTATGGTAATTGTGTTGTAATAGATTATACATAATTTATTTATTTTAAATTACTCTAGGTATTTTTATTATATTACATCGAGTCACTATAATATTAATATTAAGCAATAGACAATATTTGAATTAATTCATAAGTCCTAAATACGATTAATCGCTCACATTATAATATTTAACATAATACGACTACTCGTAAACTAGTAACTGTGTAAAATAATTAAGTATATATTCCTAAATAGTTATATAAATAAATACCATCACTAAATAATTATTGTAAATCATAAATATGTAAAATTTAAAAATTATCTAATATACTCGTATAAAAACATATTTTATCCTTGACTGTTTCATGGAGATGTTAGTACCTATATAATTATTATCTATATCACATTTTAGAATAAAATAAATTAATTTAACATAGTAATAGGTATATTAGCATTGATAGTATGACACACCATTAATAATAGTGTACAATGATCAATAGATTAATAATAATATTATCTGTAGTTAATATGTAGTTAATATGTAACTAATGAAGTAATGAAAATGAAATATAATTTGATTAAAACTTACCAAGATAGTCTAAAGAGAAAAAAAATTAATATAATAATATATTTAGTAAATAAATTACGAAGAAATTTTATAGTGCTTATTCATTTCAATAATTATAAATTTATAATGGATGATTACCCATGTTTATCGCGCATACGTGAATGTTTATTTTTGGCTAAACAATTGTTTTTTTTGTCATTTAAAGTATAACAGATATTAATAATCTGTGAATAACGGTACTTAGACAGTTATGTCATCGATTATTTTACATCAATTTTTACTTAGTATGAAAACACGTTTTGAGGAAGTAGACATATTTGGATTACTACGAATATAGAATAATATTTGGCCAGAGAATAACATATTACTCGTATAATTGTTAAATTTATTTGGTCAATTTTGAATTTTTTAATCATTTCATTGATGCATAAAAAACGGTCAAATTCAGCACCCGTTGTTGTGTGAAAGGCTGTCTGTTGAAATCGTAGGGTTACCGTCCACAGGCTTAGTTTAGTTAGGAAATATACCCGGATTGTTTAATTATTAAGTATTTGCCCAATTTCTGTAAATTCTGTAATTATTACACCAAATAGATTCGTTTACAGAAATTCGCACTCTGACTTCCTCGTTCCCATATGTCAAATATCTCGGTTTCTTTTTTACCACCACGTTATTTGGATGCACATTAAGATGCCTATCTGTTTCTAGAATCGGCGAACAATAATTATTGTATATATTATATCCTATATTGTGAGTGCCAGGTATAATATGAAAAATAAATATTAAATTGACCAGTTTGAATTTTAGTTAAAAAAATTATTTGATATATTATTCATTATTTTTCTACTATTATTTTTACTAATATTATTACCAAATATTTTGATTCTTCAGTTGAAAAATTTCTTTTTTTCTTCTACTATTTTTATTATTAAACAATCAGTATAATGTGAAAAAGTGATGCATTATATGACAAATTAATTACTTACGTTGTCTATTTACATAAAAATCTAAAATAAATGTCAAAATTTTAATTTTGTAAAGATCTAAAATATTATTGATTACGTATTAAAGATTAAAAAAATATTAAATATTTGATTTCCAAATAATTAAAATTTTAATATAATCGGTTTATAGATTTCATTTAATGAAAATTTTTAATAATCAATTTCTATAATCAATGTTTTATTATGAATTAAAATTTCATATATCGTAATATTTATATATATATAAATATATACTCGTATATATAATATATTTGTTTTCAATTCTGAGCTAAGCGAAGAATGCGTTGATTTTACATTGTTGTGTCTTTTTATTCTTTCTTTTTTTTTTTTTTTATGTTTGAAGACACTTTTACTGCCAGAAATAATGCTCCGATTTTCATGAATAGAATATGTTTCCCATTGAAAAGTTGATGTAGTTATATTAAGGTCATTTTCTTATTTCACAAAATGGACCCTACGCAATAGAAAAAACAAAGAAAAAAAGACGATCTGATACTCCTGCCGCAGGGATATATGTGTGCATATCATAGTATTTAATTGTAATTATAATTTAAATGCAATGTTAAACCAATGCATTCGAAAAAACGATTCTGAGCGAAGTTCAATCAGATAATGTAGGTATTGATTAATATATTGCTGTTTTTTCGTCATTTTTTCATCCTTTTTTTTAACGCATAGTGTCAATTTTGAGAAATTCGAGAAATGACCTAAATAAAGTACCAAGAAAATCCACTTTCCTACCGGAAACATATGGCTATTCGTGAAAATCGGACCATTATTTCGGGTAGTATAAGTTTCTTCAGTCATAAAAACAAAAAAATAAAAATATCAATTTTAAACGGCTATAAAAAAAAAATTGAGACTATGGATTTTTCTAATATTTTGATATGATGATTCAAACATAAAAAGAAAAAAACAAAACGGCGGTCACCCATCCGCTGTCGATGCTTGGTGCTTAACACCGAGATAGCGTTCGGGAATGTTTCGCCGACTACACCACACGCGTCTCCCATGATAGAGCCATGTTTTTGCGAATGGCGTTTTTTCGTCATTTTTTTATAATATTTTCATTTAAACTAAAAATATCAACTTTAAACGGCTATAAAAAAAAATTGAGGATAGGGATTTTTCTAATATTTTGAATTAATGTTAAGTAATAATGTAATATATAAATATACTTCAGTAAAATTTTCAGACCTTAATACCAAAAATTGCCAATTTTGTCAAACATTATATACGTAAAAATGAGAATTTACGAAATATTCAAAGTCCTATATTTTGTAGAAAAATTAACCAAACGGTTCCAAACGGTTTTACCACATATATATAATAACTATGTGAACACCCAAAAAAAATTTCAGGTCTCTAACTTCAAAATTGTCTGATTTATCGTAAAATATTAAAATAGAATTCGTCGAAATTTCAGTTTTCGTGAAATATGGCGTT
>JAIUCT010004465.1:0-13737 GCA_021307375.1 Tetraneura akinire | reverse complement strand
ATATATGAAGTAAAAATAAATGATTATATTATACGTAGTTATATATGAAGTTAGTCTTTGTTATATTATAGATATAAAACTACTTTAAAAATTTCGGTGGGAGTGGGGGGTTGAACCCCTAACCCCCCTGGATACGGGCTTGCAAATAAAGTACCATCTACATCCACTTTTACATCTGAAACTCGCTATTAGTGAAAATCGAAGCGTTATTTCGGGTTGTGAAAGTGTTTTTAGAATATTTATTTATACGTATGGATTCTTAGATTTTCGTTTTCCTAAAAATATCAACTTAAAACGGCTATAAAAAAAATTGTAACTTGGGATTTTTATAATATTTTAGTATGATGTTAAGTAAAATGTAAGTATACTTCAGTAAAATTTTCAGACCAAAATACCCAAAATTGACAATTTTATCACACATTATATACGTAAAAACGTGAATTTTACGAAATATTCGAAGTCCTATATTTAGTAAAAAAATTTAAAAAACGGTTCCAAAATTTTACCACATATATATAATAGCTATGTGAACATCCAAAAAAATTTTCAAGTCTCTAACTTAAAAATTGCCCGAGTTATCGGGAAATATAGAAATTGAATTCGTCAAAATTTCATTTTTCGTAAAAAATACCGTTTTTTCATCATTTTTTCGAAGTTTTTCAACCGCTTATAGTCTATTTTGATAAATTCGGAAAATGACCCAAATAAAGTACGAAGTACATCCACTTTTCTACCGGAAACATACCCTATTCGTGAAAATCGGTGCATTATTTCGGGTAGTATTTTTGTACACAGATATAAAAAAAAAAAAAAAAAATCACCCATCATTGTAAAACTAATACATGCTTCGCTTCGCTCAGAATCTAAAATTGAGACTTTGAATTTTTTTAATATTTTGATATCTTAATA
The DNA here is from genome assembly GCA_021307375.1 of Tetraneura akinire. Classification (NCBI taxonomy): domain Eukaryota; kingdom Metazoa; phylum Arthropoda; class Insecta; order Hemiptera; family Aphididae; genus Tetraneura; species Tetraneura akinire. The sequence goes on along the minus strand of JAIUCT010004465.1, from coordinate 12,828 downwards.
ATACCTACCTATGTGAGTATACTTCAGTAAAATTTTCGGACCTTAAAACCCAAAACTGCTAATTTCATCAAATATTTCAATAACACCTTTCACGAAATATTCAAAGTCCTATATTTTGTAGAAAAATTAACGTATCGGATCCAAAATTTTACCATATATATATATTACCAATGTGAATACCCAAATACATTTACACGTCTCTAACTTCAAAATTGCCAAAGTTATCGAGAAATATTTAAATCAAGTTCTTCAAAATTTCTACCACATTAAGACCAATAACTAATAAGGCAATAAAACATATAAAAAATAAATCGAGGTGGGCGATTGCCCCATCACCCCCTCAAATCCGCCACTGATTCAGGTATAACTAGTTCATATGTTTTTTAATATTGAAAAACGACAGAAAAAGAATAAAATTTGAATAAAATAAAATTTTAACGCTTATTTTACAGATATTATCATAGTTCAAAAATATAAGTCTTAGACCGTAAAACTGAAAATTGCCAATTTTATCAGACATAAATAAAAATGAAAATTACAGGGGATTTTTACGTAGAATATTCCTAACGTTTGCAAAATTTTATCACGTATATAAATAACCTAAAATTATGATCACTCATTGAATCAGTTTCTAAGTTCAATATTGCGTAATTTATCATAAAATATTGAAATCGATTTCGTTAAAATTTCCGTTTTTGTAATAATGCTATATTCTCGTCATATTTTGGTAGTTTTTTATACCTTATATACCTACTCAATCTTTATAAATTCGAAAAATGACCTAAATAAAGTACCAACAATATAATATTCTCTACCGGAATTATAATATGTATTTCTGGTAATCGGACCATATTTTCTGGCAAGAAAAGTGTCTACATATTATAAAATCCCCTTCCCCAAAAATAAAAAAATAAAACTAATACATTTATCGCTTCCCTCAGATTATAAAACATACCTATCTTTGTAAGACTAATAAACTTTTCAGTTTAATATTTAAATTTAAAATAATATATTTTCCAAATTAATTATTAAGTTGTTTTACAAAACACAGTTTATATTCTAAAATCTAAACTTATAAATTATTGTCAATGACTATTATATAAGGTACAACTAATGAAACACGAACACGTTTTTTAGTTATTCAGTTTAACTACTATGAGAGTATAGACCTCTTAGATTGAATTATAATATTGATAACATATTTAACTAATTTATTTAATATATTATTAGATTTAGAAATTATCTCAATGCCAACAAAGGGTAATATATGTAATATTTATTTATTTATTAATGATATAGAACAAGCCTAGAATTATTTAAGAGCTACATATATATATATTTTATTTATATTCATAAATAAGACAGAAATACATTATTGATTATTCACGACTCAACCGGAAACATCATGTAGGTACGTCAGAAAAAAATGCAATTAGGAAAAAATGAGGAGACATCGGCTGGTTGGAAGACACTCCAAACTAAACCTTACAAGCATTGCCTCAATACATTTTTAGAACTTCGATACTACTGTAGTCAATAGGTATAATTAGTTAATAAATTTTGTAGCTTCAGCATGTAATTATAACAAAATAAAAAAAGAATTAAGAAATGGTTATACTGTATTATATTAACTTATTAAAGATAAAAAGATGTGTACAAACGCTATATCTTATACTAATGAGAATGAAAAATGTCACAAAAATAATTATAATATAATTATATAATAAAAACAATATACAGCTTATAAAATAAACATATTGACAATAATTTTAATACAACAAAAAGCAATGTGGGTTTCTTATAAGAATTATGATGGGAACTGAGGTGATCGTGTTCATAGTTAAGACTCGTATATCATAAATTCAAAAAAATTGATAACAATTTAAATTAATTTTGTGATCACAGGAGGAACGGGTGGTTTTGATCCACTCGTGTATTCTGTGGTATAATTACATAAAATAGGTATAATGTGTCGTACTTGGAAAAATGGAAATCTTAAACTATGGTAGAACGTAGAAATAGTTGTTGTACAGACTACTATGATAAAAATTGTATAATACAATTTGTATTGATAATAAAAGTATTAAAAGTATATAATATAATAGTTATGTAATACATATACAATAGTTATAATATACTTATTTACTTTTTTCGCCCCCCCCCCCACGAAACAAAAACTCAAATACGCCACTGTATATTCCTTGCCCATTCACTTAAATCATTCATTAAATCTTACGAAATGCAATATTATTTCCTTTTCCAGTTTTAGAAACCCTATTCATTATCTAATTTTTCTTTCCGACTCAATTTTATCTTTTTACTTATTAATGTTCATGGTATGTTTTACTACTATTATCTTTTCATTAATCATCGCATGGATTTTACATTTGTAGAACTCTTAAGATTTTAGGGTTTATAAAATATAACATCAAGTACTTTAACTCTTGTATTTGTACTTTATTTATTTCTCTCATTTGATCTTTACTTGCATTTTTGGGTTATTGTAGAACTTCCATATTTACCTTATGTTTATACCTATATCCATAAATAACCATCGTAAACAAATTAATTTGATGTACATTAATTTTTTTTTTAATAAATCATAACAATTGCTTTTAATCTATTTCCAGTATTTTATTTAAATTCCGTTCTCCTCACTCCATAAGCAGTGTTAGGACTTATCTAGATAAATTTATCTAGATAAATTATCTAGATAATTATTTTTTTATCTTTTATCTATATCTAGATAAATAAATATAAGTTATCTAAGTATTTATTTTAGATAAAAATTTAACTTATCTAGATAAATAATTATACAAGATAAATTTTTTGATGATAATTAGATGGATCTGTTTCAAATTGTTTAATTTTTATTCTCATTATCTCAGACACAACGTGTACGTAAAATAACATCCAGGGCTAAAAATATATGACGTTTTTCTGAAAAGACTATTAATTATTCCTATTTAGTAGGTACTTATTACTTATTAGTCATAAATAATTAATATTCTATATTTGGTTTATAATAAACTAATTAATTTATATAAGTAGCCTATATTAGTATATTACTGTCGCGAGAAATATGACTCATGACAAGTGTTATTTCCCAGAATTTTATAAATATTTTTGGTGATACTCAACATGATATAATTAATAAAGCCAAAAGTAAACATATTATAAAAAATATAGGCATAAACTTGCATGATGGTATATTATATATTTTTTTTAATTACCTAGTTGTTTTAATTTTAATTTCTATAATTATCTGTTATTTATCTAGATAAAATATTTTTATCTTTTATCTTTTTGTTAGATGAATTTAATTTGTTTATCTTTTATCTGTATCTTAGATAAAATTTAGTGTTGTTATCTTTATCTTTATCCAGATGATTTTTTTGTTATCTGTTCCTAACACTGTCCATAAGGAATTTTATATTCCTCATTCAACTTCACATTACTACGTTTTCATTCTATGAACTAATGTTCAAAACAGGTTTTTTTCTGATATGGTTTGTTGTGTTATTTGATATTTGACTAAAAACTGAAGAAATGAATTTTTGTTTATTATTCATAATATCCATAAATGTTAATATAAACTATTTTGTTTAGTACGAACAACTGATGGAGAAATTATATGTAAGATAATTATTAATTCAATTATAAATCAATTAATATGCAATAATTAAATATAAAATATTATTATTCGTGTTCTAATTGTAAATAATACTTTATAGTGTCAATAAGTAGTAATAAAAAAATGCCATATTTCTTTGTTAAATTTGTTTATGTGCTATAATGATATTCATTTTTCAAACAATTTTTTCTAGTTGATGATTTTTATGAAGCAGAAAGTAATAGTCACTAATTTATATCATATTCTTATTTCTTAGATTAACAATACATAATTTACGAGTACAAATTATTTTTATTATATTGTTTAAATACGTATTAATTTGTCAAGGAGAAATAACATACATTTATGTTATAGGGATAGAAATATTTCAAAAGAGATTTTAGAAAATTATTAAAAAATAAATAAAAACTATTAAAAGTTTAGATATTGCTTTAATGTCATGATCTTAAAAATTATAAATTTAATAAATATTGCTACACTAATAATTTTAAAGAAATTTTTTTTTGTAAAAATTATTTTGTTTATTTCATTCGAATATAATTACTATATTATATTAAAACCCATTACTGGTAAAAAAAAATCCTCCTATATCTTACCCACGATTATCAACTTAGGTTAAAGACAATAACAGAATCTTCGATAAAGAACAGCGTGTTAGTTATCTATCACGCTAGTAATTCCATGATCACAATTTACATTGTCCACATTTATACATCATTATTTAAAAAAACATTATTTATTAAAAAAAAATTACGTTACGTTAAACTTTTTATATATTATTTTATTAAATAAGGCTTTTATGTAATAAAATGTTGGATTATAGGCTGACGCCCACTCCCCTTAAATTATTTTATATGTTTATCTATGACGATGAGTATGAAATTTTAAAATTATAAAGTCATATATATATCATTCATATTACTCTTCTCCAGTTTTTCTTTTATGACGCTATTGAAAAAAAGATTAATAATCATAAAATAAATATATTAAATTACAGAATAAGAAAATATTATTAATTTTATTTTAATCTACCTACAAATCAATAATGTTAATCAAAATTAGGAATTCAACGTTCCCGTTTGTAATCATTGATTTTCCTTTTTGGTAAAATAATACCTAGTAAATAATAACAAAAATTAAATATAATAGTTTATCGCTAACGCAGATTACTTTAACATAATAATATTCTAATCACCACAGTTAATGGACTTTTAATTACTTAAGAGTTAGAAAATTGCTCGAGGTTATTGTTAATGTTAACGCAAAATTACTTATCTTAACAAGTGAAGTCGATTCACTACTAAATTGTCAAAATATTTTTTTTCGATAAAATGTTTTTCACACATAATGTGTTATCGTTAATTATATAATTCTCCAGAAGAATAGCATTTGCCATTTTGTCGCACTTCTAGATCTCTAGGTGCAGAAAACGTACTGATTTTGTCCTTGTCACTTTTGTAACCTATTGTACAAAACCCACACAACATTTTCTCATTATATTATTATAACGTTACATTATCCTTAATTACACTAAATAATTAATAGATGTACAATAAAAAAATTTTAAATTTAAAAGGAAAAAATTTAATTCTATAATATAAACATCAAAAATCAAAACAATAAACACCAACACACAATTGAAAAATAATAATTGTTAATATTAGGCCGTAATATTAGTGGCCTTGTGACAACTATCGCGGTTAGTTCGCGTGAACGTTAGGTACGCGATTAAAACTCAATAGATATGGAGAAGTTTACGTTGATTCATAACTTGAGTAGATAATCATGATCTAACCAAATAATGGTGATGAAAGTATGAATTAATGCATTAATACGAATTAATTATAACAAATATACAAAATTTAAAAGTGATTACGATTCTTAAATTACATTTTTATGCTTTTCGTTTTTTACAATATATTATATTATATTTATTCAACTCGTACTTGTAAATTATAACTTGTGTACAATGTTTAAGATAACCGTTGTAAAAATAAATATCATTCTTTAGTCACAATATTATAATGGTTGTTTTTTATTTCTAAAATAGATCCAAATATAATTAATCGTGTGGGTAATACAGTAGTGGGTAAGATTATATTACTTTATTTATTAGTTTAGTAGTTTGTATTATATTTTACATGAAATTATATGATTTTTAACGTATGATGAAATTTTATTACCGCAAATGTTTTCTGCTAATATAACATTGTAATATCACAAGCATAAGTTTATTTAAGTATCCATATTGGCATAAAACGATATAAAAGAGAACGAAGATAAAGATAATTATTCATTTTACAATTTGTTACTTTTATAATAAATTAATAAGTATATTGTACAAATAAATTGTAAATGTTAATTTAATAGAAAACCCTAAAGACTACCAATGATTATGCGTGTATGGTATATATATACTCGTATATATGTCACGGTCAATGTGTATAATGTCCACCTTAATGCTTAAGTTTTTTTACAAATTAGTAAAATTAACCGGATATTGTAATACAATGACCAAGTATGGTCGGACAAAATAAATCTTTACTGTGAAAAATATATACGTAGAATAAAATATGGGTACAAATTGGTATAGTGTATAATAATATGATGTTTAATATACGAGTATTTCATTTAATTTTATTACATTCTTCTAGAACTCTAAAATATAGTGTTAAATATTTAATATTATATACTTAAAGGAACTTTTGAAAAAATTATTATAGATTGAATCTATAGGATTTAGATAGATATTATATTTTATGAGTCGAAAATGTTGTATCGATAATTATTGACAAACTAAAATTTTCCAATAATGTGCCTGTACTCTATAATCTATAAATTTAGAAATTATAACAACATAATATTATAAGGTGGGTATTTTAGTTAATAATAATCATATGTAATTACAATTTTATCGGATATTTCATAACCTAACTCGTATTAAGCGACGTAGAAAATCATATAGTTAAATACCAATCAGTTAGAATTATATCATATACAATGTACAATATATAATTTTTAAATAGAAAATGAGTGAATTTAAATTTTATGAAAAATTAAACAGTATTTAAGGTAAAAAAAAATCAAATAATATTTTTTTAAACCAGTCAAAATACAATGAAGTTTTGCAAGAAATTTGATTTTACTGAAATTTCAAATTAAAAACCTTATAAAAAAAATTGATTCTTTAGATTTTCCTAATATTTTGAAAAGACTTTATAGTAAATATCAGTATGCTTCAATAAATTTTTGAAATATATTTTCCAAATTTTTTGGCTTTTGTATTAATTTTTTTTGTAAAAGTATTGAGAAATAATAAGAAGAATAATTGTATGGATTCTAATATTTTCATTTATACTAAAATTAGTAAAATTATCAACTTTAAACAACTATAAAAAAAAATTCAGACTTGGAATTTTTCTAAAATTTTGATATGTTAAATAATATGTGAGTATAATTCAGTATAATTTTCAGATCTTAAAATATAAAACTGCTAATTTTATCTAATATTATATAGGTACATAAAAACGAGAATTTTAGGTAATATTCAATAGGTATCCTATAGTATGTAGAAATATTAACGTAACAGTTCCAAAATTTCACTACATATAATATATATATAGTACATATTTAAACACTCAGTAAAATATTCAAGTCTCTTACTCTAAAACTGCTTGAGTTATCGTGAATTATATTCAAATCGAATTCGTCGAAATTTCAGTTTTCGAGAAAAATGCCGTTTTTTCGTTATTTTTTAACTTAACCTACCGCTTAAGATCAATTTTGAAAAATTCGAAATATGATCTAAATTAAGTACCAACTACTATCCAATCGGAAACATAATATGCTATTCGTGAAAATCAGAGCATTATTTCGGGTAGTTAAAGTGTCTTCAGACATAAAGAAAAAACGACAAAAACAAAAAATAAACATTATTGTAAAACCAATACCCTTCGCCAATACGTTTCGCTCAAAATCAAATATTCGAGTTTAGGTTAAGTTCATGAAAAATGTAACTGTAAACAAGAATACAAAGCTAATAAATGTACTGCTTCGGTTAAGCTATGCATATCAAAATTCCATAAGAACTGTTATTGTAAAAACATTCACCGTATGTATTTTATTATTTATTTGTAATTATATGTATGTTTCTTACATTTAACATTTTTCAATTTAAGTTTCTTTACATGAAAAGTCGTACTTTCAACTGAAAATAAGGAAAATGTAAGAGTGGGGTAGATCATATCAATATTTTAAATACATTTTATTTTTTTTAATAATTTAAATTATTCAATAATTTATCTTATAAATTGTTCAAAATTATTGCCATCGTTTTGTAAATATGATTGTAAACGACGCAATAATTCATTTTCACAGGCTGCTATAATTTGTTGTGGTGTTAGTTGTCTGCATGCTTCCAAAATTTTCTGTTTTAGATGTTGGACATTTGTTGGTGGGTCTGCATACTCGACTGTTAAAAAATGCACCCACAGAAAAAATCTAACGGTGTCAAATCAGGAGAAGCTATTAAACCATATGTCTCTATCCAAAGATTTTCAAATGTATTTTGTTAGTATTGCCTTATAGCAATAGCATTATGTGAGAGAGCTCCATCCTGTTGGAAAAACATGTTTCTTCGAATATCTAATGGTATTATTTCTAATAGCGGTGGTAAATGATTAGTCAAAAAGTCTAAATATTACCTTCCATTTAATGTTCCATCATAAAAGTAGGATCCTATTATAAAACCTCCAATTAATCCACACTATACATTTGTTCCCCATGTTGTTTGAAAATTAGTTTCATTTACCCAATGTGGATTATTAATAGCCCAAAAACGGTTATTTTGTTTATTTATTACTCCAGTGTTCGTAAATTTACTTTCGTCTGTCCAAAGAATGTACTTTAAAAATTGAGTGTTATCTTCAATTTGTACCAACATCCAAGCGATGAATAATTTTCTACGTTTAATATCTCCAACTCGATTATGGTGAACTAAATCTGGTTTATAAAGTTGAAAATTTATTTTTTTTAAAATAACATGTACTTTACGTGGGCGAATTTCAACTTCTCATGCAAGTTGACGTATATACGATTTGGGATGGATTTGAACATACGCCAACAACTGTAACTCGAGTTCTTCAATATATTCGCCTTGTTGTACCTTTACTGTCAGTTGTCGACGATGCCTTCTTTTTCCGAATGAAACGTACGTAATTGATTGTCGAGGTGTAGAAAATAATTATGTGCTGGTTGATATCTATTTTGATACCTTTCAGCATATACTTTAGCAGCTTGGCGAGAATTTCGGTAACACCCATTAAAAACTTTTATCATATCCAATTTATAACTAGTTTTAGCCATCTTTATGAAAAAACAAAATACTCGTTTAACAGAATAACAAAAATCAATGTACCTACTTAATAGGAATGCAATTCTCGTTTTGGTAACTTCTAATGTGACAGTGTGACACCATAATAATAATGAAAAATGCTTATACCATAAATAGCAAAAATAAATTTGTAATTCAGATATTGTTATTCAATCATCCGAAATTAGACGAAACCACTGATAAATATTGAACATTATTATTTTATTAATGGAATTTCAATGAAAAATAACGTTTACAATAAAGGATGTGTAAGATTGAAGAAATTATGACCGATTATGGTATCAAAGATAAAACTTGTAATGTAATGTTTATAATATGGTTGAAAAATTGAACAGTTTATGAGATAAAATGTACTTATTATTTAAAAAAAAATAGATATCGGTAATAAAATGATGATATGTTCTCAGTGACATATTTGGGGGGAGCTAGGAGGTCTAGTTCCCCGGGCGGTAAATTTTTTTTACATATATACGTATTTATTATTGCTTAAAAAAATTTAAGTTGGGAAAGGGCGTTTTTTTTTTACCTGGGATGTAAAATTACTAAATACATCTCTGCATTTACTACTTCATCGTACGTTGTTATTGCTAAATGGGTGGTAATTATAAACGTGTATTTATAAACGTGTATTTATAAACTGTATTTGTAAACCATATCGGGTTTTTTCGGGAATTAGATTTAAATATTTCACGATAACTCTGGTAATTTTGATTTTAAAGACTTAAAAATTGTATTGGGTTTTCAAATATGTACAATATATACTCGTATGTGATAAAATTTTGGAACCGTTACGTTAAATTTCTAAAAAATACAGGGCATTGAATATTTCGTAAAATTCTCGTTTATATGTATATAATGTTTGATAAAATTGGCAATTTTAAGCATTAAGTCTGAAAATTTTACTGAAATATACTTACATATCACTTAACATTATACCAAAATATTAGAACAATCCCTAGTCTCAAATTTTTTTATAGTTGTTTAATATTTATATTTTTAGTGTAAAATATTATGAAAAAAATGAAAAAAACGGTATTATCTGACTCAACTTCGCTCAGAATGGTTTTTACGAATGCAATGGTTTATCATTATGTTAAATTTCTAATTCAAATTAAACACTATGATTTGCACACCTATATCCCTGCGGCAGGAGTATCAGCTTGTTTTTTTAATAATTGAGATATTAATAAATATACCAAATTATGTAGAATTAAATATTTAGTTTAATATCTTTTATAAATTTATAATATAAATAATATGTTATAATTTTCTTCTTAATTACAGGAATATTATTTTTTATATATATATATATATAAGAATAATATAATAATAATGATGATGATGATGATAATGATAATAATAATATAATAATATAATTTTATTATATATATTATATATACATAATTATTACCTATTTATCTTTATTTATGACTTTATTAATTATTAAATTTTTAAACTTTCAAGTTCAGCCCCCCCAAAAAAATCCTGGATAAGCCACTCTTTCTAATAGTTCTTTCTTTAAAATTTGTTCTGATATTTCAACTATATTTAGTTGATATTTAGATAATACGAGTATCTATTAGTAATTGCCAATGATTTCAAATCCTTCTTCCAGTTGAAAAATATTCATTCAGAGAATATTGATATTATTAAATTCTAGTATTCTTAGTTTCTTACAAATATTTTACTCAAAGTACATTTTGGAATGAAGTTTTTAATGGTTTCATAGGCCATAAAAAATCAAATATCATAATAAGTAACGAACTACCAAAAATATAACTAATATTGTGTAATAAAATAATTTTAATGAATATGACCACAAAATTAAAAATTATATTATAATATGTTATTAGATCAAATGGCGTTTTTAACCCCTCAACGTAATACATGAATTGATTTATTTTATTGTATAATGCATTTTAGTTTATATATTTGTTTAAATTTAATAATAATTCTTAATTTTAATATTTATTAATGGCATTATAGACACATATTATATTTTTAGATTTAATTAAATAGAAACATAGATCCCAAGTGCGCCCACAGAGTAGTGGGCAAAGGGATCATTGTCCCTAGATTTTTATATAGTATTATTTAAAATAATTTTTAATACTTCTATAAATAATTACTTGTAGTCTTTTAGGTAATTTTGTATATAACATTATTATAATTGTCAATTTCCTACGCTAAATTATTTAAATATATATTTTATAATATGATTAGATACAATGGAATAATGGATTTTCAACTATTCATATAATATAAAAATTACTTATTTACTATTACTATTATACATATTAGAATGGTTATAATTACTAATATTATATCATAATTTATATTATTATAATAATTTATATGTCATCATAATTTAAAATATTATTTAAATTGTAAATTTTATTATTCTCTAAAGCCTATCCATAGATTATTTTTACTTGTGCGTCATGTTCTAAATCTTAATTTGTATTATTATTAAATAAATAAATAATTTAAATATCAGCAATTTAAACGGTAATAATAAAATGAGTAAATATCTTGTAAAATATTCTATACAATTATTATATATTATAATGCATCATTGAATGAAGATATTCAATTTTATACATTATAAAGGGAAAGTATATTATAATAATAATAAACGTATGTGAAATCATAATTCATAATTAATTACATATTATTATATTAGAAATTGAAATGGTTTCCGACTATATGAGTAACATAATTTTTTTTTTTACTATTTTATTATCTATGCATGAAATAATATTTACTATATTATTATGTTTATTTATAAAATATTTAATTTAAAAAAAAATATCGGCCATATAATATTAATCGCAATATATAAAATTAATATTTAATATTTAAAATGGTATAGAAAAATGATTTCTCCAACGAGTTGTTAATATCGTACATCAGCTAAGTTATTTCAGTAGTTTGATAATAACTGTAAATTTAAAATACATATTTAATATAAATATTATGATACACAATAATAATAATAATAGTACTAGTTTAAAATGACATATTGATATAATAAAATATGATTTATAAACTATGGGTTGGATATTTAAAATATATTTTATTCTACTAATTCGGCAATAAATATATGTACCTATAAAGTATAATGTATTAAGCATTATACGAGTAATATATTTATTGAATTAAAAATATTTTATAACCCTACAATGCATGACATTTTTTTATCAATAATTTTTTTACGTTACTCCTGAGCTAAACCATGCATTGTAGGGATAAACAATAAAATATGAAGTAAAAAAACTATAGATATATATAAAAGATGTATTTCTTTCAAGGCCGTAACTGAGAAAAATTTTCGGGGGGGGGTCCAATTTTAGATTTTGAGCGAAGCGAAGAATGTATTGGTTTTACAATTTGTGTATTTTTTTTTTTTTTTTTTTTTTTTGGTCTGAAGACACTTTTACTACCCGAAATAATGTTCCGATTTTCACAAATAGAATTATATGTTTCTGGTTGGAAAGTAAATGTAATTGGTACATTATTTAGGTAATTTTTCAAATTTATTAATGTTGACCCTAAACGGTAGAAAAATGACGAAAAACAGCATTTTTCACGAAAACTGAAATTTCGACGAATTTAATTTCAATATTTCACATGTTAACTCTGGCTATTTTGAAGTTAGAGACTTGAAAATTTTATTGGGTGTTCACGTAGCTATATATATGGTGAAATATTGAAAGTGTTACGTTAATTTTTCTACAAAATATAGGACTTTGAAATTTCATAAAATTCTCGTTTTTATGTATATAATGTTTGATAAAATTGG
>JAIUCT010004447.1:0-17522 GCA_021307375.1 Tetraneura akinire | reverse complement strand
AGAATCGTTGAAAATCGGTGTATTTAAACTGTTTCGCGATATCGAAAAATCCTCAAAATACGGCGAAATATCGAGCGTAACGGACGGAGACCCGTATACGAAGGGTCCGAAAACCGTTTTCGACGTTAATTTATTGAAAAACAGGGAGAAAAAGCGAAAAGGGGACGGGAATAACGTTTCGAAAAATATACGATATCGCGACGTATAATTTACGGTTTACCGCGCGAAATTCCGTTATCACGCGTTAAAGTGAGATAAGAACCGGCTGTTTTATTTATGTTTTGTTTGCTCATGGAAAGTTAAATAATAAGCTAAAAGTTAAAAAAGGCGATTTAAGAAAAAGTTTAGCGTGAAAAATTACGAAACCGATTTTAATAGAAGGAAAATAAAAAGTTGACCGCGAAACGTGCGAGTTTGGAAGACGTACGACGAACGGTAGAATTTATATACGGAATATAAGGAAAAACCTCTTCCATGACGGAGTTAGCGTTTTATTATAGTAGATGAAGACCAAGTATACAATATGCGTATATATTTATTAATAATAATAATTATATTACGAAGTCTAATGCTCTTTTTTTAGACGAAAATCTATCAATTATATTATTTACATCGATATTTTCAAATAAAGAAGATACAATATTATCCAATAATAATAAATATTATATTGTATTATATTTTGCAGTATCATAATTACATGATTTCTAGAACATGACATTATGCGGGTACTGTAAAGTTGTTTGTAATAAAATTCGATACAATATAATAATTAATAATGATTATTGAATACGAGTATAATACTATAATACCAGTATAATATCTAAATTATTAATAGTAAATATAGGAATTTTAAAATTGTGATATGAAATTTTGAGCCAATGGGGGCGCCCCATCGCCCCCCCCACAAAGACGCCACTGTTTCGGGTCGTAAAAGTGTTTTCAGAATAAAAAAAGAATAAAAATCACACAACATTGTAAAACCAATACATTCTTAGTTTCGCTCAGAATCTAAAATTAATGTTTAAAATAATTTAAAAACATCGATTTGTAAGTCTAAAAATCTTTGTCGTTGAAAATTTTTGGGTGGGCCCGGGCCCACCCTCTGGATCCGCGCTTGACGTACCTAGTCATCTCCGCGCATTGAAACAAATGGTAGGTGACGTATTGTTACAGGGCCGCGGGGACGTATCTACAATTCTACATAGAGCGGTATTGCGGTAATATAATTATAAATAACATTTGAACCGGAAACAAGTACATATTCTATAAGAATAATCGAAATAATGAATTACAAATATTAATGTATTATTATACAGGTATTAATATTGTATTTGCTATTTTTGTTTTGTTATATAATTTACAGTAAGTTATAAAGTAAAGGCTACTACACCCAAATAATATTATTTCATTATTATACTATACATTTTATAATTTCAATAATAACCAATCAGTGCAAAAACAATACTTTCTTTTTACAAATATACGGCGAGGCCCCTTCTACGACGAGGCCCGCGGAAAAACACGCCTTTGTATATATGTAGTTCCGCCTCTGTATGTATTAATTTCTCATACTTGACTTAAAGTTTTTTCCAGAGAATCTTTAAATGCTGACTTGAAAAATTCAAGTACTGTTGTTGCTTTATTTTTATTATTATGTTTTTTATATTCAGAATATAAATCACCAATATCTTTAAAAACAATTGCATTTACTTATTTAAATAAAAATATATATGGGTAAAATAATTCACAAAAGAATAATTAATAATAAGAAAATAAATTATAATATATATTATTTTATTATCAATAGTTTATTGTTTTTCATTTATTCAATAATTATCAATTAGGTATTACCATAGATTACTCTTGTGATGGAATTGTGGTAGATGCGAATATCATGGAAAAAATAGTTAAATAATGTCGGTAAACTTGAAAAATTCAAAAAATGAGCTAAATAAAGTACCAACTACATCCAATTTGCTACAGAAAACATGTTCTGATTGTAAAGATCAGAACAGTATTTCTGGTCGAAAAAATGCTTACCTACATACATTATAAATAAATAAAAAAAAATATTCACACATCATTGTAAAACCAATACAAAATTAAAATTGTTATCATGTTTAGTTTTAAAAATTAAATACATAGATGTCTAATGTGTATAAATACAATATAATATAATATTCGCGATTGAAAAGAAATATAGGTAGCGCGCTGGTCGACACTAATGATAAGGCTAACGGGGAACATGGGCAATTGGGCACTGTAATTCATGCACGTGAATATAGTTTTTATTAATTTAATCATTTATTATTTTATATTATTTAAATATTATTAAATATGTTCAATTCTGTCATTGAAATCACTGATATTATGCAATATATCGGTGATTTCAAAAGACCTTTCATTGAGGGTTCGCAAATATTAAAATGCAACCATATTGTTGAGATGGGTATAATGGAGAAGAAAGATGATCATTTACATATTTTAGGACTTTGCTTACAAACAAGTGACCTAAACGGTAAACCTCACGAAGTAAGTAATTTTTAACCAAATAGATATTATCTATTATATATATTATTATATACTTCTCTTCTAATTATTTAATTTTTTTGTTTTTATTCATTGAACTAGAAAACCATTTATCTTATTTTATATCTTTTACTGCTCTAAAAAAATATTTGAAGTACTTATAATTTATATAGTTAAAAGGTTGATATTAAATATTTACTAATTTCATATTTTATTTTTAATAGCTGGAAGTTGTTATATCAAATAACAAAGAAGTACTGTCAAGTAAATGTTCGTGTAAAGCTGGAACAGGAAAATGCAAACATGTTGCGGGTTTAATGTTAAAATTGCAAAAGTGTGTACCTATTAATTTTCAAAAAACAATTTCTTAATTCAATCAGTTCAATTTTTTTATAATAATAATATTAACTAATTTTAATACTTATATTTTTTTATATATTTTAATTTAAAAAATTTAATAATTTAAAAATTTAATTTAATTAATTTTAATTTAATTTAAAAATTAAAAATAGGACTCCTGAAAATGAATTAGAATTATGGAGTTGTACTGGCCTTCCTCAACAATGGGGAAAATGTAGTTCTGCTTCTAAAAATATGTACAAAGCGGTTCCAATACAAGAGTTTTGTCATGTTCAGCTGATTAAACCTAGATATAGCCAAACCTTACCAAATGATTTACCTGAAGATTTGAAAGATACAATTGTACAAGAATTTTTATTAGGTAAAAATATGTTTTAGTAAACACATTTAAATACTTCTTATATTATAATTATTGTAAGAATACTCTAGGGTGTAAAATTTAAAATTTTTCTTATTACACATTACATTTTTAGTAGGTACAATAACAAAATATATACATATAATTTTTAATATACTTATGCATACCTGGTGTATTCTTTTGTTTGATAGAATATAATTATGTAGCATTAAAGTTATTTGATATTTTATTATTGTTAAACACTGCAGAATATAATTAAGTAAAATTATATTTTATCAAATATTTAAGTATTATAACTTATTGATGTAATCTAATATAGTATTAAATTATATGTAAATTATATGTAACATTTATAGTAATACTATTTATTATGTATAAATTTATAATAATTTATTTATATTAATACATTGTAAATGTTTTATTTATAATTAGGATTTCCTGAGTCTGCATTTGCTATTCACAAATTTGGACGTCATGAAATATCTGATACTCAACCTAAACAAATATTATCCACTCTAGAATAAAACCTCTTAAATTACATTTTTGAATTTCCTAATTCCATACTATATAACGATGAAGGCTTCAAGGTACTTTGTAGTAGGCCACAAGTTGAAATACATTTTTTTTATGCAAATATTAATGTTGATAAAGAAAAAATTGAACGTATTTGTTCTAATACATATCAACAAACCGGCCTTTTATGGTTGAAGGAAAGAAAAATTAGGATAACAGATACTACTGCTTACAGTTTTTTTACTTACTTTGCTAATAAAAACCCTAATTGGGAATCAAAAGTCAAGCAGTGTATGATGTCTAATTTTTCTGGAAATAATGCTACAAAATTTGGTAAAGATAATGAACTTAAAGCCAAAATTTGTTTTGAAAGTTCTTATAATGTAGAAGTTTTGAAACTAAGTTTCATAATTAATATAAATTGTCCATGGTTTGGATTCAGTCCTGATGGATTTTTTAAACTTAATAATCAATATATTCTTTTGGAAATGAAATGTCCAATCAAAGGAAGTAAATTTTATGGTACAGATTTATTAATTCAACTAAAATATATTGAAATTAAAAATAATAAATTATTTTTTAAAAAAAACCATAAATTCTATGCTCAAATTCAATTTGGATTATTGCTGTGTAATATAAGCAAGGGTTTATTAGTGATATATGCAAAAATTAATAACTCTATTAGTGTAATTGATGTTCCATTTGATAAAGATTATTGCAAAAATCTTTTTGATCGTTTAACAAATATTTATTTTGAACATATTATTTCCAATTTAATAAATTTAGTGAAGTAAATATTAAGAACCTATTTATATTTTTAAAACTCATTTATTATTTAAAAAACATTAAATTTCTCTTCAGCAATTATTGGACGAGAGATGTTAACCACTCCACAAACAATTACCATTATTTTACTAATTTTAGGCATTAGAGCCCATGATATTTTATTCTGAAAAATTTAAAAAAATTTTATCCTTTGAATTGTTCTTTCAACATGGACACGAGCTCTTGCTATTTCTGTATTGAAGATACCATCATCCAATGTAAGTTGTTTATTTTTTTCAAGAAAAGGTGGTCTATGTAGAGTTAAACCACGTTCTAAACATTCTTTCTCAATTAAAAACCCCTTATCCACCATTATCCCATCACCATCAGTACAAATATCTAACATACCGCTTTCAATTAGAATTTGTTTGTCACTGGCTCTTCCACCATAAATATCACTTATGAATGTTATTAAACCATCAGGGGCAATTCCTATCATACATTTGATAGTATTACTTCCTTTATAATGAGAATATGTTCTTATTTTACATGATAAACATTTTGGTCGTTCCACTTTAGTTTCTGTACAATCTAGTATCACTCTTGTATTAGTAAAGTTGGCAAAACAGTTGGGCATATTTTTGTGAACTATTTCTTTAGGAAACCATACAATTACATTTTTAAAAATTAAAAATAAAAGATCAATTGTTTCTAGAAAGTAATTTGTGCAACTTGAATTAGAAATACCAAAGAAAACCGCTAAACTTATGAATGATAAATCTAATTTCAGTTTCATAAAAGTCATAGTAATTCGTGCTCTTAAATCAAGTTTAAAACTTGTAGTATACTGCAATTTTTGTACGAATAATTCTGCTATCTTGGTAATTTGATCCAAATATTTAATTTGACTGATGCCGGTTAGTGCATTTAAATTAGAATCTGACCTAATGAGTTCCATTACATTCATTTTTTCAAACGAAATTTCAGCTAAATCTGTAATAGTATTAACTTGAATATTCTTATCTTGTTTTCCCAGTGTAATTGAAGAATCTATAGTTAAATATGACAATTCTTGTGATTGAGTGATAGGTGTAGAACAACTTATTTTTGTAAATTTGGGACACAATATTTCAGATTTTGAGTTTACATCTTTAAGTTTTTCATTTTCATTGCTACGGTATGATTCATTCTCTAACGTTTTACATCCTAAATCAATTTCATGACTGTCATCAATATTTTCAATGGACTGCATAATATTAATTTGCCTTTACATAAAATTGTTATTATAAATTAATGTATAAAACTCATTATAAGTATATCTTACTTCATAAAATTTAAATTTTGTTGTGAACCTCTTTGAGCTCTCGCAATATTTTTACGCAACAAAGGGCTTTTAATATTCTTGTCAAATTGTCGTTTAGGCAGATTCTGTGATGGCAATGCGTCATTTTTCAGTTTTCGCAGTTTTATTGGAGAATTTACTGAAAATGAAAATTCATAAGTATTTAAAATATGTGTAACAGATTACATTACACATGAAAGAACCATAGCATAATAGCATAATTAAATATTGAAATAAATAGTAAGTTAGATTAATAATTATGTAATAAAACATAAATTATGTAAATACAAATTGTATATTATATTCATAACCATTTAAAAACATAATATTATATTACCTTTAGTAGAAATCCTAAAGTCTAATGAAATAAAATGTTCACTACAGACAACAGACATATTGGTACTTTTTTCCCCATTTTTAATTAAATTTCCCATTTCTTCCTTAATGCAGGCAACTTAGGAAATAAGTGATATGAAACATCATATAGGGAACTCCTAATAAAAGAAAACCATTATAAAATTTGGAAAACTACAAAATTATGTAATTATTAAAATCTAATTGTAAATATTTTTATATAGTTACTTGTTTGAACATTGTGGAACACAACAAGCCTTATGACTCTTCTTTGTATTTAATTTAGGAACATTAGCACAATAATTATGTTCGTTAATCTTAATATTATTCATATTTTAATTTTATAATAATAAGTAAAACAAAATAATTCTCACTTCACCATAGAAAAGAATACTTTCATACACCACAGCCCTTAACGTTAACACTACAGAGTATAGATTTCAGATAACACATTCCCCGTTATAATAGTTCAAGTAATTTTCACTAGGTAGCAGACCCTCTGCTTTCAATCGCGAATAATGTTATAAATATAACCATAGATACATATTTGTGAATATAACTGATTATACCAATATACCAGGGAATATACCTTATTATCTAATTACCTTATATGGCTCCTCCACTTGTCTTTCACTTAATTTCTTCAACACAAATTTTTTTTTTATTCACTTTACCCTTGTGTTGTGTAAAAATAATTTTGTTGTGATCATTCTACTGATTCTTTATTTACAATTTTACAATACTGTGGTTATTTTGTAGTTACATTTACTTATCAAATTAAAATTTAAGTAATTTGTTTAACTTACAAGGCAAGTACAATTTTACTTTATAAATCTTAATATTTATTTTTGTATGTACCATAGGACGGGTGAAGTGGGCCCATTTTTTACAATAATAATGGAACACTCC
This sequence comes from Tetraneura akinire, assembly GCA_021307375.1. Classification (NCBI taxonomy): domain Eukaryota; kingdom Metazoa; phylum Arthropoda; class Insecta; order Hemiptera; family Aphididae; genus Tetraneura; species Tetraneura akinire. The sequence goes on along the minus strand of JAIUCT010004447.1, from coordinate 10,392 downwards.
AACCTTTCTGGTTCACTTCGACCCGTCCTACGGTATTTTCTATAAACAGGGAAGATCTATACCAATTAAGAAAGCATAATTCTATAACATAATATAATTGAAGTTGGCACCGGTCCAATGTGCGACCTACACATACAGTTTCGGTCTAGTGTGCAACCTACAATTATAGGTATTGACCTATACTGCATTTTTAATAGTTATTATACCTAGTTATTAATTAATTATTTATATTATCCTTTAAATTTATAATTAATTATCCTAATTCTGGGTCTAATTCTCGGTCTTGCAAGAATTGTACACACAGTTTTTCATCGTGTATAATATGTCGATATAGGTATCCTAATGTAGCACTCATAATAAAAAACACAAATTTACTAAAATCACAATAACGCCGTATTAAAATTACTAAAACTCACAATAACGTAATTTGACAAAGACAGTGAGACCGAAACTGAATGTCGAACGCACAGACTTTTATACTAATATAGAAATCTGTATTACAATTATCACGTTTGTATCTCTATTCTCTTCACAAAAATAAATATATTTCCCCATGTCACATAGGAAAATATACACATTGACATTGGCCGTAGGTCGCACATTAGCCCGGAAAAGATAAGGATAGGTCAATTATCAGTTGAAGGTCACACATTGGACCGGTGCCTTTAAGTTAATCAATCATATATTTTATTTTTCACATCTGTTAAGTATCAAGTACTTTCGTAGGCTACATAATTTTATCAATTCCTAAATATATTTTTTAATGTTTAGAGAAATAAAAGTAATAAAATGGAAATGGGAAAAGAGGATTATGGTACAATATCAAACTCTGATAATCATGATCCTTTTGAAGAAGCTGAAAAGAGTTTGGGAATTAAATTACCTGAAGGGCTTAAACAAATGTTCATATTCAATGGATTTAACAATAAATTTATACTTTCTAAATTAGAAGAAAATGACATAACATTTGCTAGAGAATTACTACCTGAAACTTCTGAATACTCATTATATTATGGAATATTTAAAAATAAAATTGTAAATTTAAAATTTTAACAGGATTAAAAAAACAAATTATGTGTGACTCTAGTTATTACAAAGAAAAATTAGTAATGGACAAATCTCCCAATATATTTTCAAAAACAAAAAAGTTAGTATCAAAATTACCTCAAAAAACATATAACACTTCATCAGATATAATACAACAATTTTCAGAAGAATGCGATGAACCAATGCCTAAAAGACAATGTGTTGAAACCTTTAATATTGATTTAAATAAAGATAATATAATAATTGCTAAAAAAGTAAATGAATGGATTCAAATTAATATGCCTGAATTATATAAAAACAAATATATTGAGGTTTCAACACAATTAGATTCTAATAATCAAGATACTGTAGATGGTAACGATAATGTAAACAAAATTAAAGCAAAAATAAATTGTTTTATATGTAAACTACCAGTTTATATACATAAGTTGAGTAGTCCAGGACGAGCAAATCAATGATGGGTATATTCTAATTATTATAAACACATTAAAACACACCAACATAAAAAAGAACTAAAATCTAAAGATATAGGGTTGAAGAATGGAACATTAGATAATTTTATTGAGTCGTGTGCCAACCAAAAAGCAAATTTAGTTTGTGTACAAACAACTAAAATTAATAACAAAAATACCGATTTTATTGTATCTGAAATTTTGTCTGAAAAATCGGAAAAGAATGATAAGGATTTTGATGACTGCAGTGTTATTGAAAAGGCGAATAACATCTGCTTTAATGAAACTATTCAAAAGCCTTCAACATCAACAACACTAGTTACATCCCCTGTTACATCTAAATGGAAATCTGATAAATACCAACGTAGTTCACGTGTAAAACGACAAAGAGAAAGGAGTTTAATGACAGATAAACATCAGCAATCAATAATCACAAATTATTATCCTATTATAGATAGTGTTCAAAAATTACTAAATGAAAACAAAAATTTGCAAAAACAATTATTAGATGAAATGTCTTCAAATCTAAAAGTAACCACGGTTTATAATTCAAACAGATTATTAAAATAACTATACGAGTCGGCTTTAAAAAATAAAAAAGTTACTGCAAAAGAATCTCAATATCATAACCGATTTGATGATACAATAAAAAAAATTTCAACATACTTATTCATTATTGGTGGACGATTATTATATGAAACACTATATTGTAATATGAAGAATGTCTTACCTTCTATTACAACAATATTTCGGCATATTGATCAAACACAAGATAAGATTATAGAAGGAAATTTTAGATTTAAAGAACTTAGAATATTTTTAGTTAAAAGAAATCTACCTTTACAAAAAAATATGGATCAGTGAAGACGCTACAAGAATCACAGGAAAAATTGAATATGATGAGTATTCAAATAAGTTAGTAGGATTTGTTCTTCCCTTAGAAAATGGATGTCCCCAAACAGACACATATTATATTGCAACATCTGCCAAGGCAATGATTAATTATTATAACACAAGTACAAAAGCTAATTATGCATATGTGATAATGGCACAGTCAATTGATGATAGAGCTCCATCGTTTTGTGTGTCAATCTTTGGCACTGATAGTCGTTTTACACATGATGATGTCATAAAGCGGTGGGATGTAATGAAATCTTTAACTGCCAAAGAAGAAATTGAGATTTTAGGTTTTTCTTCTGATGGGGACCCTAGACTTTTGAAAGCTATGCTAGTTTCTAGTTTTAGTGATTTTATTGATGGACAGAAAATTAATAGTGTTGAAAACATAAATAAATTAAAAATAGATTGGTCTTGGTTTTCATTTCATAACATCCCTACTGAATTTACAAATAAAGTCCTTTTTGTTCAAGATACTGTCCACATTGGAACAAAACTGCGCATTCGATTCCTAAAACCATCAATTGTTCTCCCAATGGGATTATACCTAGATATTTAGAATTTTTTAATAAATGTTTAAAAATGTATATGTGTTGTATGTGTATATATATTTATATGTGTGCGTGTTAATTTAATGAAAGTGGTAGATGGTACCTATGCCCCTATGCATGAGCCGCCACTGATTACATATTTGAAGTAATATTATAATTTACAAGTAATGACTAATTACGAATTAGTTACTCTGTTCCCATAATATTGTTGTACTACTCATCCACCACGGCTACCCATCACCCGAAAAAATTGGTCCTATACCCCGTGTTTAGTGTCACTACTGACTATGATGTATGAAATAATTACTAAATTAATTATTTTATACTATCATGTACGGAAGTCCGTGGAATTACACGAAAATCCGTGGAATTATATGGAAGTCCGAGGAATTACAAGGAAGTCCGAGGAATTAAATGGAATTCCAACTTATTGGAAGTCCAGTGTACAAAAATGTAGTTAGTGGTTTACCCCCCGTAGAAAATGAAGTAATCGAAAACCGCCAAAAGTATATCTCTCTCAAAATAAAAACACAAAATGTAAGCAATAATAGCATCAAAATATTCAATGAAATAATGTCTAATAAATATACGGCCTCAGATAATGAAATAAATGTTGATGAGCAATTATCTGAAAATCTAACTGAATTTTCAAGAGATACCACAGATTGGCTACCACCTAACAAAAAAAATATAAATACTAAGAGTAGTACTAATTCTAGCGGCAATAATTTATTAAATCAACCTTATTGTTCTAAAACATTGGTATTCAATAACATTGAATTAACTAATGAAAATGAAAATAATACAAGTAGTATAAAAGCATTGTCTGAAAAAACCCATGTTTCTGAATCGACTGAACTGGATCAATTGGAACCTTTCCCAAATGATTTTTTGGAGAGTAGTGATGATGAAATTAATTCTAACATAATATTTGAAGAAATAAGTCAAATAGGAATTAATGGTATAAAAAAAAAACGTAAAACAAGATTGTTCAGGAGATGGTAAAAAAGTACAACCTAATCCATGTAAACCTGGAAAGATGCCCTAATAAATGTTATTAAAAGTTTACTGAAGAAGAGCGACAACAAATATTTCGTCATTATTGGGATATAAATGATAACCAAAGACAAAGAGACTTTTTATTATTTTGCACTAAAGAAACTGAAATTAAAAGAATAATACAAGTCGCCGAAATACCACATTTAATTATTATTTATCTTAGATTCAAACCAAAAAAGGATTTGTCAACAGTTTTTATTAAAAACACTAAATATTACACAAAAATTTTTAAGATATACATTGTCAAATAAAACACCATTAAGGACGTCTCCTAAAGATAGTCGTGGAAAAGTCAAACCACCAAACAAGAATAGTGATGAGAATTTGAATACAGTTCATGCATTTATTCAAAGTTTGCCTGCTGTCCCATCCCACTACTGCCGCTCATCAAGTGATAAAAAATATTTACCATCTGACATAAGTAACGCTTTAAGATTATACCTGATTTATACAGAATTTTGTTCAACAAATAATTACGATGTTGTCTCTAAACGAGTATTTTTAAATACTTTTAATAACAAATACAATATTGGATTCCATAAGCCAAAAAAAGATAAGTGTCAATTATGTATGAAATACGAAAACATACAAAATCAGGTCCAACTACTAGCCAAGAACAAGAAGATATTCAAAAACATCAAATAGATAAAGAGAATTGTAAAGATATGTTTTTATTTGATCAACAGTTGTCGAAAGCAATGGGAAATTATTGTTGTACAAGATTTGATCTTCAGAAAGTTCTTAACACTCCATATGCACCAAATGTAATGAACTTATACTACAGCCGCAAATATAGTTTCTACAATTGTGCAATTTATGAATCGGGTTATCAAAATGCGTATGCCAATCTGTGGGGAGAAATAGATGGTCAGCGTGGTTGTAATGAAATAGTGACAAGTATTTATAAATATTTAAATCAAGTTGATCTTAATAATAAAATTACATCTATTGCATTATACAGCGATTCATGCACACGACAGAACAAAAATCGAGCAATGATTTATATGTTATATTTTGGTTTAAAAAACAAGTTTAAATCATTAAATGAAATAAAAATTGTCTTTTTAATCCCTGGGCATACGTACATGCCAGTTGACTCAATACACGCGAACAATTTGTAAAGAATAAAAGTGTTTGGGCTGCAAGTGAGTGGCCTACTATAGGCATCGTGCATCTAGTAGACAATCTATGCTAGCGCGCGTAGTGGACAATAATACAAGTTTTGGTGGTATACGATTTTAATATTATTAATATATTATGTTAATTTTAAATTTACATCGGTTATGGGAATGGTATTAAATAATTATATAGGAATTTATTATAATATAGTGTCACTGTCTTTTTGATATGTCTATGTCAATTGATAAGACTATCTTATTAAAATTTAAAAATTATTTTACCTAGGTACCTAATTTATATGATATTAAAATCATACCAATTGACAATTATTATTACACAATTTATTATTAATTAATGTGTTACATTTACATTAATACAATATTGCCAAACCAATTAAAAATAATGTTCAAGTACAATACAACAGTCTTATAATAAAAAATGGTTTGATGAAAGAGTGATTAGATTATCAGCTAGTAAAGCACATCTAGTTAAAATTAGATTGAAGAATTTTGAAAAATTAGCCGATAATTTAATTAATGAAAAACCTATGTTTGGTAAAGGCCTTAAAAATGTTAGTTTTGGAAATAAATTTGAAAAAATAGCATTAGAAACTTATAAACAACTATATAAGTATGATGTTCAAGAATGTGGTTTAGTCATACACAATTTTAATCCTTGGTTATGTGCAAGTCCTGATGGCATAGTAATGTCTAAAGGTAAACCCTTTAAAATTTTAGAAATAAAATGTCCAATTTCATGTCAAAATCAACCAATTGTTAGTGATACAGGAGAAATTAATTTAAATTATTTAATAAAAGATAGTAATGGTGTTATTTGTTTAAAAAAACCACATTTATTATACACAATGCCAAATCTTGATGTTCTGTTGTGGTCTGCAAAATTGTGATCTTTTTATATTTTCTGAAATGTATAATAGTCTTTTGATAATTATTAATAGAGATGATATTTTTTAAAAAAATGCATTGATAAAATGATATATTTTTATTTTAAATATTATATAAAACAGTTAATTATTCACTTTGGAATATAAAAATTTAGTGGTATATATTTTTTTCATTTTACATACTTCACTTTTAAAGGATTAAATCATTATTCTATTATTAGGTATATTGTATGTTTATATTGAATTATGTTATTATAAATTTAATATATTCTTAATAATAATATTTAACTTTAACTTTACTAATTAAATTTGTTATTATTTTTGTTTAATTAAAGGTGGTTATAAATTTATCATTACACAGCATAAAAAGATAATATCATCAATACATTCTAATAATTCAGTGGGTATTTTTTGAAGTATATTGTAAATTTTTATTCGTTGTATTGCTCGATCTACATGTATTCGGACACTAGCAATGTTATAAGTGTTTATAATTTCATCTTCAGTAAAGACTCCATCATGCATAAATGGGGGCATTACTTATATTGAATTTTTTTCATTTACACTAGTTTTTATACCAGGAAACCCTTTATCCGCCATTACTTCATCTCCAGGTTCCAATAAATTTAATATTCCACAATCATTTGTTATAAAACTATCACTGCTTCTACCACCATAAGTTTTTGAAACAAATGTAATCATGCCACATGGTGCTATTGCTACTAAAAATTTACAAGTATATGTAGATTTATAATTAGAGTACATAAAAATTCTTTGGTCGACATTGGGAGGTTGTTCGGTTTTAATTTCTGTACAGTCAATAATGACTTTACAATTTGGATAATGGTATTTGAATGATTTTGGTAGAGTAGAAATAATAGTTTCCTTACTAGGCCAAAAAACAAATTGTTTTGTAGCAATTGCTAGTATTGATAAAATATTTTTAAAAATTCTAGAACATGTTGATCTATGTAAGTTGAAGAATATTGAAATTGCTGTAAAACTAATGCCTAGTTTTAACTTAATTAATGATAATAAAAGTTTATCTTCCTTAGATTTTTTAGAATTATTTTGATTTTTAATATATGAGAGAAATATAATAAAAGTTTCTTGATTAACACCACATAAAGAAATTAAATGCTCCTCATTTTTAACAGATTGATAACCACTAAAATATTCTAAAATATCATTATTCATATTGCCTACACCTACACATTTATCAATCATTTTAGGTGTATAATAAATTGATTGTATGTTAACAATATTTGCTTGGGTACTAGCATCATTATTAATAAATGTACAATAAAATTCAAATGCGTTGCTTATTAAGTCAATTGAAGTTTGAGTAGATTTATCTTGTGTAGTAGGAAAATCTAACATATATTCTACATTATTGTCAACTTCATAAGAAACTGGTGCCTCATTATAATTATTACTGGTTGTTACTAATACTTTACTGGTTCTATTTTGTAAACGTTGAAAACGATTCACACTCTGCTGTAATGGAACATTAATTTTTTGTTTATACATTTGAGGAAATATTGTTAGACAAAATGATGGACTGTTTGGATGTTTGGACGGTTTACCTTCAATAAAATGTTCACTACATATTCTTGAGTGTAATTTTGGCTCCCATGATTTATTATCTGAGCTATAAATTAATAATAATATACCATTTATATTTTATTTTAAATATTATTTATTACCTAAATGTAATATACCTAATTCTTTTTTTATCTCTTTTTAAATTAATTGTAAAGACAAATAGTAAATATACACATATTAAAAAATAGTAGCTGAGTATAGTAGGTATATATCTAGGTAAATATATTTTATAAAAATTATTATCAATAGTTATTAGGTGCCTATTCCTATTATTTAATAGAGAATTAATATAAACATTGTATCCTTAAATATATGTACAATACTACAATACCTTCTTAAATTGTACATAATTGGTGTAAATTTGATATGGAAATTAAATTTATATTGTAATTAATAATTATGTATAATATAATCATTTATTACTAGTTTTAAGTAGGTACCTTTTACGTTTTACTGCTTGTATCCATTTTTTTTTCTGATCACTTTCATGGGATTTTGATGGAAAACGGAAAAATTTAACATTTGTAGTATTTTTATATGTATTACTACAACCAACTACACAACATATTTGATTAGGTACTCATTTTATACCTATTACTATATTAGTTAACACTTATTAAATATTATCTAATATATAATATTATTTTGGTAATTAGTAACTAGTAAGTACTAAGTGCTAGTAAAAAGTATGAATAAAATAATCTATGGGAAAAAAGATACACATAAATTACCAAAATACCAATACATTACAATATAATACATATGTTTAAGGTACTATATTTGTCATTTGATTTGATATTTTATTATTTTCGTATAACACCAAAAGTGTAAACATTGTCCACCAGGTGCGTTGGCAGTACACTTGCACCGTGCCTATAATCCGTAATGCAAGAAATAATCCTCGCCCAATTGAAGTGGAACAAAATCGCACAACTGATATTTTAAACTGGAAAAAGTGTGCTAATTCCAAATAAGGTTCATAAAGAAACAAATAATTTAGATGTAAAAATTTCGAAAATTAAATATTTAATTTTTAATAAAAATTCAGATGGTAATATTTCTATTCAGATTTTTTATACATATTGTGCTGATGAAAATCCAAGAACACTACAAAATCCAATCTCTTCATCTGCCCCTATGAAAGCGTATAAAAAAAAATTATGTATATCAGTTCAAAAATACAAGGATTTGACAAAGTTATGCCATGATGGTATAATTCCACCAGCATATCATAATGAGTATTTTAACATAGAACCCAATAAACTCGTAACAGATTGTTTAGATGATATTGATGAAGACGACGAATGTAGTGATTAAGATAATCAAGAGCTAATTTCTGAAAATTGACTTTAACTTAAAATATTGACCAAATATTGATTAGACTGAAATCATAAATATAAAAGTGATAAAATTAATTATAAGTATAATTTTGTTTTAGTTTAATTATTATAATATTTTTAATAATTTTTATATTGTATTGTTAAAATGATTTAAATTTAAGGAAAATAGTTCTATTTGTGCATAATACTCGTTAATTAAATTTAAAAAAAATTGTATTCATTATTATATTGTGTTGTTAAACAATTAATAATTTTTTATTGAAATTTAAGAAAAGTTTATTTATCTATTAAATTTTAGATTCTGAGCGAAGCGAAGAATGTATTGGTTTTACAATGATGTGTGATTATTTTTTGTTTTTTTTTTTTGTTTTTTTTTATGTCTGTGTACAAAAATACTACCCGAAATAATGCTCCGATTTTCACGAATAGGGTATGTTTCGGGTAGCAAAGTGGACGTACTTGGTACTTTACTTAGGTCATTTTTCGTATTTCTCAAAATTGACGCTATGCGGTAGAAAAAACGGCGAAAAAATGACGAAAAAACTGCATTTTTCGCGAAAAATGAAATTTCGACGAATTCGATTTCTATATTTCACGATAACTCAGGCAATTTTTAAGATAGAGACCTGAAATTTTTTTTGGATGTTCACATCGCTACTATATATATGTGGTATAAGTGTTATAAACTACTCAGAGAATCATGCATTTTTAAAGATATGCAAAAAAAAAATTAGGAAAATAACAACTAGCTGTGATATATGTCAAAAAACAAAAATATTCAATCAGCAAACGAAAGGTCCAATTAGTCATGAACCGAAAAATACATTAGAAATAATTTCAATAGATTTAATGGGACCATTACCACAAGGTCAAGGTGGAGTACAGTATATATTAGCAATTTTAGATATTTGTTCAAAATACATAAAGACCTATGCTCTAAAAAAGGCGACAACTAACATAATACTTAATAGAATAAAGATATATTATATGCCAAACATTGGAATCCCACTAACCGATAATGGGACCCAATTCCGATCAAAAAACTGGATGAAAACACTACAAGAACTAGGTATTCAATATCGATATACAACCCTATACCATCCACAATATAATCCAGTTGAGCGTACAAATAGAGAGATTGGACGAATATTAAGAACATATTGTCATACACAACATACCAATTGAAGGAAATAGCTGCCCAAACTAGAGTTTTGGATTAACCAAACAGTGTCTTCAATAACTGGATTAACTCCCTGGGAAATTATACATAAACAAAAGCCAAAGAGACTAATAGAAGAGCAAATAACATTCCCAGAAAAGGAAGAGGCGACATACGAAACCATACTAGAATTGGCTAGAAGTAATACAAAAAAAGAAATAAAAAAACGTCAACAGAAACAAAATAGCAATAAAAAATT
>JAIUCT010004445.1:0-14174 GCA_021307375.1 Tetraneura akinire | reverse complement strand
AAAAAAAAACGCAAAAAAAAAAAAAAACGGCGGTCACCCATCCAGCTATCGATGCCTGACTACGGTGCTCAACACTGAGATAACGTTCGAGAATATTTCGCCGACTACACCACACGCGTCTCCCATAGAGCCACGTTTTTGTGAATGCCAATTTTTCGTCATTTTTTTCATAATATTTTCGTTTAAACTAAAAATATCAACTTTAAACAGCTATAAAAAAAAATTGAGACAATGGATTTTTCTAATATTTTGAATTAATGTTAATTATTATATAAATATACTTCAGTAAAATTTTCAGACCTTAATACCAAATATTGCTAATTTTATCAAACATTATATACAAAAAAACGAGAATTTTACGAAATATTCAAAGTATTATATTTTGTAGAAAAATGAACGTAACGGTTCCAAAATTTTATCACATATACATAGTACCTAAATAAACTCCCAAAAAAAATTTCAAGTCTCTAACTTTAAATTGCCTGAGTTATCGTGAAATATTGAAATCGAATTCGTCGAAATTTGAAAAATGCCGTTTTTTCGTCATTTTTTGGTCGTTTTTTCTACCGCTTAGGGTCAATTTTGAGAAAATCAAAAAATGACCTAAATAAAGTACCAACTACATCCACTTTGCTACCGGAAACATATGCTATTCGTGATAATCGGAGCATTATTTCGGGTAGTAAAAGTGTCTTCATACTTAAAAAAAAAAAAAAACAAAAAAAAAAAAAAAAGACACACATCATTGTAAAACCAATACATTCTTCGCTTCGCTCAGAATCTAAAATAATAGACATATATAAAATATATTATTTTTCATTTAATTTAATACTATAAGAAAATTAAATTATTATTTGTAATTTTATAGCATTCGTTAATAACTAAATATATTATACTTAATAATAAATATAAACAAGTATTTCACTTAAATAGTAACACTAAATTTCATCCAGATGACCTTGGAATTTTTCATGATGTTCTAAAGGTAATGTAATACAATATTACATAAATGAAAAAAAATATTTAATATAGTAATATTAGTAAATATTTTGTAGGTATTACTTTTTAAAATTTAAGGTATTTGATGTGCCTATTAGGAATAAAATTTATAATTTTGAAATTAATGGTTTAAACATTTAATAGAAGTATGTTCATATATTTGATTTAAATAATTATTTAATTGAGTTTTGCACAAAATTAGTTTTTAAATACTTTCTTCTATCATTGTTTACAAATCTAAAAAATAAAACACTTGGTATTACCCATGATATAATAAACTTTAACTTAAACTAAGTTTATTATATCATGGTATTACCAATATTACTAATATCACTTGTGTCTTGTTTTTTATAGGCCTTTTTTAATGATTATTCTATAAATTGAATCTGCATTATTATATAAGCATTTTATTTGACTACTTTAAATAATAATTATATATATCACACATATTTAAACAGTAAACAGTATACATTCAATTAAATGTTTACAATCTTACATACCTGGGGCACTATAGCCATACATTTTCGTAAACTATTAATATCCACATCATTAATATTCTTGCCACCAATGAATATCTCTCCTGATGATGGTTCAAAAAACCTGAATAATAATCTGATTATTGTAGATTTCCTAAAAAATATTTATCTATTATATTACTTTATAATATGTATAGTATAAACAATGAATGTGTATAATAGCTTGAATGTATTGTTTAATTTTAATACAACTTTAAGGTCGATTGACATATATCAGTGCCGTGACGTGACCGTAGTCTTCCGTGTTCATCCGTGATCATTGGCATCCGTGATGAATTTTTCACTGCCATCCTCACAATACCGTACCTTTTCACGTCAGTGCTCCCTCGGTGATTAGTTGTGTCTAGTTGTTGTTCGGAATTTATAAGTGTTTATTTATTTTTAAGTGCACTATGATACTAGTATAGATGATCTTACTATAATATCATTGCTTTTGAACGAAGACGAAAAGAAGGAAAAAAGAAGACAACACTGGGTTCATCCTATATGGAAGTTTCGAGACACGGAAGGAGAATTTGCAACATTGTATAGAGAATTGGTGGACCACGAATTAAAATTTTATGAATATTTTAGAATGAGCCAAAATATATTTTGTGATTTGCTAACGAAAGTGGAGATGTAAAAAAAAAAAAAGAACTCTAACCTAACCTAACCTCGGGTCCTTTAAATCATATAGAACATGTCTGTTCTGCACCAACTCAATCAAAAGTTCGTCGTTCATGACAAAAATATTTTACATAAATAAGAAAAACAAAATACACTGATCCGTGAAAAACAAAAAATATCAGCGATGACGTATTTTTTTTTCTGTCATGGATGCCACTGCGAACGCCGGAGCTTCACTGCGTTGGCCGTGTCTGAACACGCACCTTCCATCACAGTATATTAATATTTTTTTTATCACTGAAGCTCACTGATGTCACGTTACGGCACTGATATGTGTGAATCGACCTTTAATATGTAATTTACATAATGTAAACATGATTTAATGCATACCCACTTCCAGAACCTCCAACAATAGCCACTTTTTTGCCAGGAGGGACAAAAAATGACAAGTTGTTTAGAATAGGTTTACCATTTTTATAACTAAAATTAACATTACGAAATTCAATGGAAGCATTTTCTTTATCAATGACCAATGGAATAGCATCTGTTTTATTCTAAATAAAAAAACACATGTATAATTATAATATATATAATTTTACATATTATATTTAAAAACACCTTAACAGATGGGTTGCATGCCATTATCGCAAACATGGATTGCATGTCAAGTAATGCTTGTCGGACTTCTCTGTAAACAGATCCCAGAAATCCAAGTGGCATCGAGAGTTGAAAAAGAAGACCATTTACCATAGCTAAATCACCAATTGTCATGTTGCCTACATTTTTTTAAAAAAAATATATTAACAATTTTCTTTTTTCTTTAGAATATATATAATTTTTAAGATATTTTTAACATTATTGTAATATTTTATTAAATCCACCTTCAGTTATTTGTTGGGCAGCTAATATCATAGCTGCACTTATTGTTATACTAAAAATAGCATTTTGACCAAAATTTAGAAGCGCCAAACTAGAACTGGTTTTAAGTGAAGCCACTTCAAATTTTTGTAATACGTGGTCATATCTATTGGCTTCATATAATTCATTATTGAAATACTAAAAATTTAAATCATATACATGTTTTATATTAAACAATATATACAGTATTTATTAATGATGATATTAAACAATGTAGTCATATAATACTAAATATAATATACTATATTACTATAAAATACTATTTATTTTAAAGGACTATGATATATTAAAATTTCACATTGCTTACAATTACTTTTGATTTAAGTACCAATATAATATATTTAAATTACAATATTGTGACTTTATAATGAAAAAAAACATATTTATGTAATTTTATTTTTTTAAATATATGATTATAATTTATAATTATTAAACATTTAAATATCGTAAGATAATAGATAATTATTATCTTATGTATAAGGTTCGGATTTGAAGGCAATATAATCAATAAAAAAAGCATTTAAAATGTAAAAAAGGCAATAAAAGGCATTTAATTTATATAAAAAAGCAATTTAAAAATTTACTACAAAATTAAATATACTAGTTGGTATGTAAAAAATTTGACTACCATGTACTTAGATAAGCTGTCTTCAGTAAAACGTTGACGGTTTGGGCTCATAATATTTTTATACATAGAAAAGGATCTTTCTACATCCACCGAAGTTATCGGGGCGTATTTCATACATAAATAATTATCTAAATTAAGATTATAACTTGTTAAATTGTCTTCGGTATATAGTACGGGTACTTTTATGTCCATACAAAATACTCGATAAGACGAAAAAGGATAGAGTATTCAGCGATATCGATATATATTGCGAAGAATAAAACCATTTGTACCAAAAATACGTGCCTAAGCTATGAATAAAATTATTAAATCAATTGAAAATTAAACACAAAAAAGTCATTTATAAGTAAAAAAGGCAATAAAAGGCAAAAAAACATACATCCATCGTCTTAGAAATTAAATGAAACAAATTTTTGTATAAAAATTATTTTTCTATTATGATTATTAAAAGAAAGGATTTTGTCTTCAAATCCGAACCTTACTTATGTATATTATATTATCTTGTGTATATTATAATTATAAAATTAAATATTATATATAATTTAAAATTAATATTAATTTTATATATTATTTACCTCATAGCAATTATATGGATAAAATCTTTGTGTTGATTATTTTAGATTCTGTGCGAAGCGAATAATGCATTGGTATGCTTTTACTACCCGAAATAATGCTCCGAATCATGAGCAGCATATGTTTCCGTTTGGAAAGTGGATATAGTTAGTACTTTATTTAAGCCATTTTTCGAATTTATCAAAATTGAACCTATCCGACAGAAGAAACGACAAAAAAACGGCATTTTTCACAAAAACTGAAATTTCGACGAATTCGGTTTCAATATTTCACAATAACTCGGGTAATTTTAAAGTATCAGACTTGAAAATTTTATTGAGTGATCACATATGTACTATATATATGTGGTAAAATTTTGGAATCGTTATGTTAATTTTTCTACTAAATATAGGACATTATTATATAGATGCACTTCTATAGACTGATGTTAATGAGACAGAAAATAGCGGTTCTTTCAGAATGTGGTTTTTTATATTAGCAGCATAAGTATATCCTATCTATTTTTTATTATCTATGATAAAAACTATTATTATGATAATTAATATTGGTAATATAATAATACATTTTATAAGAGTAATTATTTTAAAAACTGTTAATAATATGAAATTAAATAAAACACATTTAAAAGTAAAATATGAATAATTTGATTAGAAGTTGCATTTTATAGTTTATTTAACATACATTATAAACTATAATATATACCTTTACTGTTTCATAATTTATTAATGAGTCCATAGCTTTATTTCCAGCTTCATTTTCAGCTCGATTCATATAAATTCTGAATTTTGTTCTCCATTGGGTAATTAATAAGGTATAAATTGTATAAACAGAAACACAACCAAAAGACAACGCACCAAATTCATAACCACATTTTAGTCCCTAAAATAATTTAAATGACTATATTATAATAATTTAATTATTCAACAAAAAATTGTTACATTTAAAACATAATTGTAATTTGACAAGTTAAATAGTTAAAACATGTTATTATATTTTACATACAGGGTCTGGCAAAAAAACCTCCCGTATTTCATAAGGTCAGTTGCAAATAAACAATATACAGAAAAATTTTCTATATTTTTTAATTATATATTGTATGCTCTTTTGCACTAAAAAAAAATTTTACCTAACTTACTTTTTACCTATTACGTCTATTAAATGGACACCTCCATTATTCACACATTTTCAAAGTCTTTCCCATAATTGTCATTACTCTACGTGTCATTTATGAAATAATGGCAGCCACTGCATGGGTTATTAAACCTAACCTCCCGTATTTTGTGGTGGTGGTATCGATGAATAGCTGTGTACATGTCATTTGTCCTGATTCCAACAGGATGAAGTAACAGCACACTTCGCGGCGCACACTAGATTTTTTGAAAGAATTGTTTCCTAAACGTCTTCTTTCTTTGCGAGGAGACATCACCTGGTCCCCATAGTCAACCTATTTATCACTTAGTGATTTTTTTCTTTGGGGATATTTAAAGGCACAAGTGTAAAATAATCGTCCCGCATTCAGCAAGGATTTAAGGATGCAATCACTCATGCAGTGGCTGCTAGTATTCCAGAAATGACACGTAGTATAATGACAACTCTGGGAGACTTTGGGAATGTGTGAATAATGGATGAGTCCATTTTGCAACTGGCCTTATGAAATACGGGAAGTTCTTTGCCAGATCCTGTATATTGCTATATATTATAACAAATATATAATTTATTATTATATTTATATATTTTACTATACATGTATGTATATAAAAATTAATTTTAATATTTAAAATATAAAACTATTCCTAAATACAGATAAAACTAGAAGAAAACTATTATGAAATAGAACTAATGATATTTAAATAATTATTTAGATTTTTAATAAAAAAATTACATAATGGATTTATTTAAATTTCTTTAAAGAATTTAGAGATATTATTTTTAATAATTTTAATGAATTATTAAATATTAATTAAGTATAAAACATACTAAAATGATGCTGACTAGAGCCAATTCAAATATTGTAGGCACAATATTAAATACCATAGCAGTAAGTACAAAGTTTATTCCACGACTTCCACGATCAATTACCTATAAAACAGATTAATAAATTATATTAACAAGTTTTATATAATGCAAGTAGTTATTATTATTGTTTTGTTCCATGTTAGAAAAATATAAATATATTATAAAATATAAATAAAAATATAAAAATATTATATATTAATTAATTAAATAACCCAACCTTAGATAATGCACCTGTTTGCCTTGATAAATGGAAACTAAGATCCAAGTTATGTAAGTGTAAGAACACATTTCTAGCAATTTTTCTTATGGACTGTTGAGCAACACTAGCAAAAACAGCATTACGCAATTCATTCATACCTGCAGCAGCAGCTCTACACACACCATCTAAAAATATAAATATATAATTAGTAAAACATATTAAAATTAATAATTGGCTAATTTCACATTTATTCTCTTTCTTTTATTATTCAACATAAAGACAATTTTTTTTCTATTTAAAAGGAAACTTTGATTGCAATTAGTTTCAATAATTAAAAGACAATCTTAAAAGATATATTGATAATAACTTATTACATTGATTCTGTATACCCATTTGATTTTAATTAATTTACCACTAACAAATCCTACAATATAATTTTTTTATTTAAATATGAAAATAAAAATATATATAAAGTATAATTATTTATTAAAATATCAACTACTTGAAACTTACTCATACTCACACGATATCAGTAATGTCGTTGCAACAGTTAAAACAGTTTCAGGCGCTGACTCCATTGTTAGCAATGCATCTCCAGCATGACTTACATTTAGATTGAGTTCATCCATTGCATATTTAAGCATAAATGGAACAGAAACATTTAATATTTTGGCAGTAGCCAATAAACCAAGTGCTAATGTAACTCGTTTTCTTATGAATGCATCATCCTATACATTTAATTTATAATAAATTACACTTAAATAAACTATAATACATAACAAATATAAATACTTGGTACACAAATTTTAAAACCAACCTTTGGCCAAATATACTGCAACATACCCAAAATCATTTCTTTGCCTGTAACAGTATTGGCTTCTATTACAGGCATGCTTTCTTTAATATGTGATCCACCAATGTGATAACAATTGGGATGTATCATTGATGAACTATTAAACACTTGTAGCTTTTTATGTCGATTACAGAAGACATTGTTTTGATGTACAGAACAGGTTGATAAAGCCTAAAATTTTTTAAAAATTTAATTGAAAATTATAAATTAATTTAAATTAAGATTTTAAAGATTTATAAGATAATAATTGCCTCTAAATTTTTCTAAGTATTATGAACATTGCCATAAAGTTTAAAATTAGTTAAAACCTAAATTAGATTTTTTAAATTAAAGCTATTATTAAAATATAGTTAGTAAAAATTATATAAAATAATTAATAGGTATT
This sequence comes from Tetraneura akinire, assembly GCA_021307375.1. Taxonomy (NCBI): domain Eukaryota; kingdom Metazoa; phylum Arthropoda; class Insecta; order Hemiptera; family Aphididae; genus Tetraneura; species Tetraneura akinire. The sequence goes on along the minus strand of JAIUCT010004445.1, from coordinate 6,461 downwards.
ATATTTTGTCTAATTATTAAAAACAAATGGCAGTATAATTAAATAAGTTTTATAATTTTCTATTAATACTGTGAAATAATTATATATATACTAAATTTATAAATTAAATTTTAAATATGCTTATAACAATTTTACTTAGGTATATATTATCTACAAAACATGTTGATAATTATTTTTCTAGCAATGGTTAAGTTAACATTATTAATTATTATAATCATGTATACTTTATATTTTCATGGTGAATTTGTTTTCAAAATATCTCTAACTTAATTTAACCTAAAATTAATAATTATAAAATTTATATGAATATATATATATATATATATATATATATTATACTACATAATAATGATATAGATACAAAAAAAGTGGTATATAGGTTTATAAAAAGTAAGTTTTTAGTTTGCTCACAACAGTAAAATACATAACATTAATTCTGTTATATATATCTATTATAAAAGGAAATAGTAATAGCCAACTTCAATTTTCATTTTTATATGCATAAATATTTATTTATTATATTATATATTATATTATTATATTTATTATTTATACCCAGTGGCATAATTTGGGGGTAGCAAGGGGTTGCACTTGCGACCCCTAATTATATGTCAGGGTCGCAAAGGTATAGCTTTGCGACTCCTATATAATATATCATCAAAATTTTCAAATAATTTAAATATTTAATTTAATATTTAAAAATAATTGTTTTATGTTAAAATAAAAAATAAACTAGACATTTTTATCAAAATTCAGTAATAATATTATGTAGAAGTATAAGATGTCTTATTTATATAATAATTAATAATATAAAATTTATATAACGTTATAAATTTGTATATTATTTTTGTACTATAATGTACGAGTATATTATTATGTGGCAGTGACACGTGTATTGTAATTTTATTATTATGTACATATTATGTAATACAAAATAGTAAATGATTAAGAGTTCAAGAATAATAAAAATAAATTCATGCTGGTAATATTATATTATGGTTATATTAATATGTTCGATACGAGTTGTGTATATTTTAATATAGTATCCACTTAATTGTCGATAGAGAAAGACTGATATTCAATGGGACGGCGGTTTATTTTTAAACTTGACTTCAATATTATGTTTATGTTAGTTATATGTATTTTTATCAGAAGTAATCAACGATTTCAAAACGAAATATTATAAATTAGACAAATTGCGATTGTGAACACTCCTATAATATAATTAATATTAATATAATAGTAAATAGTGAATCATAGTGTTTAACTGTTAATAATTTAATACATATTACTATATTAGTGATATTACATATTAAATCCTATGGATTACATTTATATAAATAATACCTAAGGTTTATATTTACATTAAAGATATAGGTAACTATTATAAATATTTATATGTTGTATTTGTTTAAGTCTAATTTAAATAAATAATAATCAATCACTCAAAATACAAACACTAGATAGGTACTTAATAATTATTTATTCAATTCATATTTATTATTTTCCAAAAATTAATTTTAAGGTATTTAAATATTAAACTAGTATAATTTAAGTTTAATACTTGATAAAATAAAATATTAAGTTCAACAGAACATATTATACTTATCATAGTTGTTTGTTATGTCGAGGAGAGAAGTAGGTATGGAAAATATAATTGAGACTAAAATTTAATATGATCATTTACAATTTGCAACCCCAGAAATTTTGCCCAAATTACGCCACTGTTTATACCTATATCGTTATTAAAAATATTAAAATAATTCTATTATTTTTTTTATACTAATAGATTAGAATAATCTAATATATTTAAATAATACATACCTTTATATATAGTATATAATAGTTAAATAATATAAGTAGGTATTCATTTATTAATGTCAATATTGATTTTTGATAAAATGACAAAAATAATAGTTGTTTATTATACAAATAAATCAGATATATAAAAAATAAACAAATTTACCTTAAAAAATATTTATTTCCAAAAGAAAATGTTTAATAAATTATTTTTTAACAATTAAGGATTTCAAACATTTTTCAAGTAATCTCCGATTCTCCTTTACCAGTTCTACAGCTACTACAAAACCAGTAGAATTTTCAGCCTGATTATTTTGTAATATGGTCAACATATTTGATTCTGAGTGTTTTATTTCTTCTAATTTAGTTTCAATAATAGCTGTTCCAATTTTAGAAATAGCTTCAACTTCACTTTCGTCAAAAAAATTTGCAAACACACGTTTTTTTAATTCTTCATCATTCATTCTATCTGAGTAAATCAACAGGTAAGTTAAAATTCTTGTTGACCACGATAAGCCTTCGGATGTACAATAATGACCTTCTAATAAATCATAAGCTTTCAGTTTTTCCATTTGAACCTTATTCAAGCTTTTTCCTGTTTTAGATATTATTTCATTGGCTGACAAATAAACAGAATCTTGTGGATTTGATGGAACAATGAATCCATATTCTAAGAATAACTTAATGTTGGAATGTGGTCCATAATTAATAAAAACTTCAGAATGTTTTTTAAATAATTTTTCAGTAACAATAGTATATGCGCCATTTAAATGATTAACTGTAGCTCGAACACAGGCAACAGGAGAATGATTAAACATATCAATATATGGCGCAAGTGCTAAATTGTTAACATCAGACAATTTTATTTTATTTTTTAAACTGCAATCTGGACTCATATAGACTGCTCTAGTATTTATAATTGACCAAGCCCATTTATATATTTCAAAATTAAAAATATTACTGTAAGTGTCAGAACAGTGTGAACAAACAATGGAAGACATTTCAGATATGATTTGATTAAATGTCGTTAATATTGTGTTCTGGTGATCTAAAACTTTTTCAGCTAGATCATCGGGCAAATTCTCAGCAGAACAATAAGCTGCATTCGATATGGTCGTAGGTAATGACTTAATATAATTATACCAAAATGATTCAGATTCTTTATGGTGTTCAAACATCAAATATGTTGCTAACACTTGTTGTGTTTTATATACAGTAGTGAAGTGTTTACCTAAAGGCGAAAGTGACACTGAATCAATTGTGATGACTAGAGAACCAGGAACAATTGCAAGTGGTTGCCCTATATCAATATTTTGGGCGGCCATCAGTCCACGTCCGGTGTTTGTGAAACATGCTGGCGCTAAACGGCAAGTAGGTTTCCATCCAAAAGTTTTCATCCATGTGGTCAATGAGACGACTTCGAACTGATATCCAGTACACGGACGGTCAGATGTGGATTTGCATCGGCGGCGAGCCGTGCGACCCATTGGTATACGGAGAATCGGAAGACTTTATTCGGAACTCACCTTGTTATAATTTCTCAGCATAAAGAACACAAAATGTCGTCTACAAATTGTTGGTCGACTAAAGAAAATCGCCATACTTTTGATGTTTTGTGATTTATAAATGAAAATAAAACAAAATAATTAATTACACAAATTACAAATTCACTCAGACATGTTATTAATTAATATAGTAGTTAGTAGTTAAATAGTATGTTAATGTTACACAATGACATTAATACTTAATAGTTAATACATTATTCGATCTTGAAACTTTATCAAAATATAAAAAGTTCAGTAATTGATTTTATCAATATCGTCAAGCAGCTGCTAAATTTATCATTATTTCATTTATTTATTATTATTATTCTGTGATTTTATTTATTCTGATAAATTTATCAATTTTTTTATTTTTATGTAATTTTTAAATTTTATATTATGTAAATGTGGTAAATGGTGGTAGGTTGCCTTCTGTGCTCCCATGTCCTGTGATAAATTAATAGATAACACGGACTAAGATATATTAGTCCGTGATAGATAATATATATTACTATTCTATTCTGTGATATTACCCACAGAGTAAGGAATATATAGAGAGGGCATAACGTATACCGACTCATAAACGAAAATGCAGCAACAAAACACCGTTAATCAAATTTTATGCCGCTAGGTGGTGCTGTTTCCACACTAAATCCAATGATAACAGATGAACAAAATTGCCGAAATGATGATAATTTTTCACGTTATGAATTATAATTATTATAATTATGAATTTAAATATTATATATTTATAATTTATATATAATATTATATTATTATAATTATAATTCTAAAAGTAACCCAAATAAAGTACCAACAACATCCACTTTCCTACCGGTAACATATGCTATTCGTGCAAATCGGAGCATTATTTCGGGTAGTATAAGTGTCTTCAGAATAAACAAAAAAAAAATATATATATATTATTACTATAATTATAATTATAATAAAACAGTTATTAATAATAAATTAAAAATATTCCACAATATGCCATAATTTTTTTTAATTGATTTTTACTAGCTTATATAAAAAATTTAGTGAGAAGTAATAACTAATAATAGTATAATACTATATACTAATAAGTTGGTAATAAGCACGATTTAAGATATCTAAATATCGTGGTCTAATATCTTAAATCGTGGTAATAAGTAATAACTGTTTTAACATACAATATTTTTTTAATGATTTATGATTGAAATTATGTATTTAGTGGTCACACTGAAAGTACACCGTTGTTGCTGCAAAATCGTATTCTTATCCCTTGATATTACCATTGATTATAATTTATAATCAATGATATATTGATACCACGAACTAAGATATACGTATATCTTAGTTCGTGATTGATACTATATTAGACACCATCACGATTTAAGATATACTACCTATATTTAGGTATATCTTAAATCGTGGTTCCAACCTGTATATCTTAAATCGTGGACACCATAGTAATATCAATATTGATTATTCAATGGCTCAATGGTAATATATTCTGTGCCTCTGTGGTAAAATAAAATTATGATTTATGATAGATATTAGCATTATAATATAATACATATTATATATTTATAAATTATAACATATTAGCAAATATCAAAAATTTGATATTAGGTAAATACTAAATATGCAAGCCGTATCCATTGAACTGTATAGTAATCTGACTAATCTGTATTGGACAATTTAAAATAGCAATTGACATTTGCATATAACTACTTAAATAGTTATGTCACTGAATAAATGTTAAGTGTCAAGTTCATGGTTAAATAAAAATATTTTACTGTTTTGTTCTTCATACTTATAATTTATTCAGTTATATTCTTATATTGTTACTCCGCAGGTACTACTTCAAAATTGTTTTTTAAGTGATAAAAATTTTTTAACTAATATGAAATACTATATAATGAAAGTAAATTATAAATTCAATTTTTGGGTCATCTTGAAATTACCTATTATTATTTGTCAAATGATTAATATATAACTTACGTGTCCATACTCCACAGATATGAAAAATCATTTTATATAATGTGGTCTTTGCTGTTTTCTAATAATCATGTTCATAAATAGAAATCAGTGGTCGGAGCTTAGATTACATACTATAGTACATAGTATAATATGATCTAAGGGTCAAAGTGAATAATTTATGGCACAGATCATGAAGATTAGAGATAGGTTAGGTCCTAGGTATTATATATTTATATAAGATGATATATCTGTGGTTTATGGTCCAAATAAGTCAAAGAATGGCAAAATGAAAACTTTACCTAGTTGGCTAGTAATTTATAGTGTATACTACTATGTATAGTAAAATATTAAAGTTAAATTATAAAAAAAATTCAATTATTGCGCTTTTGTAGTATAAATTGTATAATATATTATAATACTGCCACTTCTAATAAAATTCTTATTTTAATATTATGAAGTCTATTTAAAGGATGGATTATTATGAATGTAATAATAAATGGAGGAATCAGGGATGGATAGTGTTATCTAAAAAATATAATGGGGTGGCATCCACTCAAAAAAAAAAAAAAAAAATATAAATATATATAAATAAATTATATTGACAAGTATTGAATTGAAAGATATAAATTTCCATAAGTCTTCTCTACAGTATTATATTAGACCACTGGCAAATCCTTTTAAATTACGAGTAATTTGATTTTATTTTTAGTAAGAACATTATTTATAATTATAATATATTCACCACATAAGTATTTATTAAAGGATTCTTTTAAATTACAATAATGAAATATTAAGAACTATTGAATATATTTATTTGCAATGTAAATACAATATTAAATACTTAATTTGATATTACTGCTAATGTATATTAAACAACTGAAAATATTAAAATAACTAGCCAGAGCCTAGTATTAAAATAACATTAAACCTAAACTACATTAGGTTTTTAAAAATAAAATATTCAAAACTTAATTATTTAAGGACTCATAATAATATATTACAATAACTATTAATTAATAAATAATAATTATTAATAAGACTAATAAAATATAATTATCATTTATCAATCTTCTATGTATTTATACAATAAGCAGTAATATTTTATGTAAAGTTGCATTTATATTTAATGCTTTTTACAATATAACAAATCACATGAAT
>JAIUCT010004429.1:0-10897 GCA_021307375.1 Tetraneura akinire | reverse complement strand
TTATTTCTTCACACACATGGCACATACATAATTGTTTTGTGTTTAAAATTGCATAATAATATTTGTTAATTTACTAAATTTCTTTACACAGGTTTATATGTGAGTACATAGCAATGTATTGTTTAATATAATATATATGCGCGCTGACGGTGACAGAGAATTCGCTGCTTGGCTCCTCCTGCTTGGCAACGGTAATATCGACACTTACGGTGAGTGCACGATCCGCATACCGGACAGATTCATTTGGCTGGAACCTTTGGAGGCCTTCGTGTTTCCAGCGATTATGTCGTTGGAGACTTTGGAGTCTTACAAAAACAAGGTCATATTGTGCCCAACTAACGATGATTGTCACAGATGAACGAGTCTATACTGAGATACCGTGTCGATGGTGAATCCAGACAATATTTCAGCATTGATAGCGTTCAGAGTGACAATGCTGATGACGCTGCAGATTACCAGATGGAATTTCTTAATTCGCTCAACCCGAGCGGTTTTCCACCACACGTTCTGACGCTGAAGGTCGGAGCTATTGTCATGTTGCTTTGCAACATGGACCCCAAAAATGGTTTGTGCAACCGCACGAGAATGGTGGTCATAGAACTCAGGCGACACAACTTTAAGGGCAGGCTGCTGAACAGTACAGATCCTGCGAATGATATTATTATTCCGTCTGTACCGTTGATCACCGGTGATGAGGACGGCATGCCGTTCAAATTTCGTCGGCAACAGTTTCCGGTCAAGCTGGCTTTCTCAATGACGATCAACAAGTCACAGGGCGCGACTTTTGAACGTGTTGGGATAAACTTGCCCACCCCGGTCTTCACACATGGACAGCTATACGTGGCGTTCTCCCGTGTACGAAACGCTGATTCCGTGAAGGTAAAAATTACAGACTTGGCTGATGGTAATCGACGTACGAACAATGTGGTATACCATGAAGTACTGTAATGTCATACGTATCTGTGCCCATAGCAAATAACTAAAGTGGTGTTATGTGTGTCACTACAGACTTTTATATTGCCAACGAGATTTGTCTCGGGCACCCTTGCCAACGAGATTTGTCTCGGGCACACTTGCCAGCGAGATTTGTCTCGGGCACCCTTGCCAACGAGATTTGTCTCGGGCATTTACCAATGACTATTATGTCATATCTCATATATATAGAAGTCTTCAGTTAGTTTTTAGTAATTGTAACTATTTGAATGTCAACTTTAAGTGGTTAGCAATAGATCTCAGTCATATTGCGTTTTGTCAACTTTTTTTAGATATAAAATAAACAATTCACAGCACAAAACCATTGAACGGGAAGAAAAAAACAATCTGAATCATATTGTAAATTATAATAATTCAGTGTAATTGCCACAAAAGTTATTACTTGCAATTATTGCTATTATTTATGCAATTATTGTATTGTATTAAAAAATAAAAAATGCTGGCAACATATATATAAATGTATAAAAATTGAATCGCAAAAAAAGATGCGGTTAGGTAAAAAAAAAAAAATACACTGTATAAAACCATTGAATTGGAAGAAAAAAAACAATTATATTACATATACATTTTAGAATTATATAATGTAAATTATAATAATTCAGTAATGCTGGTAACATATATACATTTATATATATATATATATATAAATTTAATTGCCAAAAAAAAAAAAAACGGTTTGAATATAACAAAAAACCATATATATAATAAGAATATCGACGTATGAAATTGTGTTTTGTGCTTTTGTTAATATTCAATTAGTTGGCCATTCTGCATTGTGGTTGTGTCTATATGTTTACTTTTAACAGTTGACAGTCTTAATTTAAATTTCTAAAACTTGCTTCATTACTTTTGGGCACAGATTAACGTATGTTTGTGAGGAGGATATTGGCAACCTCCACGTGGTCCTCCTTGGATGCGTTCTGATATTATAAGAACGTAACTAATGCCAATAATTAATTTCTTTAAATATAATGTCATTTCATAGGTTACTATTATTTTCTACATTAACACTTGATGAAGTTTTGAATAGTTTCAATGCATCTGAGTAAGGATTATAAACTTCATTCGACCACTTGCTATATATTATATGAAATACAAAGAAACATACAATTGTGGTAAAATTGTGGTAGAATTTCCATAGAGGGGATGTGCTCAAATAAGTATGTATACAATATATATTTATGTATTTTTGTAGTTTCTAAATGTCTAATATTTTAACAGTATCCATCCAGTAGCCATAAAACAAGGGTTTTACACTTCAACTATTGGCAATAGACTCAGCTACCAAAACATGAATGGAATGAATTTTTTTAATATCAAAATTGTTTACAATCAAAACAGTGTTTCCCACACAAGTTTCACTTTCAATTGTAAGCAAATGGTGTATCTAATATTCATTTAACAAATTAACTTTATATTTTTTTATAGGCATTATTCTACATTCTTTATTGCTCTTAGACATATTAAATGTATCCACCATATAGCCTATATATTTCTATATCAAGAATGGGTCAAAATATATTTATTTATAATACGGTTCATAAATATATTGTGTTTAAATTTTTATAATAATTGTTCTTAATGTAAGTACAACATATACTTATAGTAATCATGAATATCATTTCACCATGTGTTTTTTTCAGCCTTTTCTGTAGGTTAATAACTTGATGGTTTTATAATAATGAACATGTATATTATTTTTTCACACACATGACACATCCATGAATATTGTGTTTAATAAATATAATAATTTTTTTCCTTTTACTAAATTTCTTCACACAGGTTTATATGTAAGTATATAGCATTGCATATGTATTATTAAATTTATTATATATTTTTCATGTTTTTTTATACATATTTCTGTTGGTAAATAACATAATGGTTTTATGGTAATAAACATGTATATTACTTTTTCACACACATATTTGTTCTTTTACTAAATTTCTTTACTCAATTTTCATAGAGGGGATGTGCTCAAATAAGTATGTATGTCAAAATATATCATATTATGTATTTTTGTAGTTCTAAATGTCTAATTTTTTAACAGTATCCATCCAGTATAAACTATTCAACTATTGGCAATAGACTCAGCTACCAAAACATGAATGAAATGAATTTTTTTAACAAATTTAATACAATTTTTTTTAAAATTGTTTACAATTTGTGTTTCCCACACAAGTTTCACTTTCAATAATAAGCAAATGGTGTACTTAATATTCATTCAACAAATTAACTTTAAATTTTTTTATAGGCATTATTCTACATTCTTTATTGCTATTAGATATATTCAATTTATCTTTCAGAGGATTTCTATTATTATTAGTGACCTAACATAACCTAACCTACTGACTGGGGTACTACGTGGGAACTACCGTAATCGGTCAAAGACTGTTCACCCAAAAAGAGTTTAAGTAGGACCACTAGATTGCGAACGCCCTTCAATACGCCGGAGGCGGATAAAATACTTTAATCATTATATCCGATAAAGATCTACTTCCGCCGGGCTCAATGTAGTATGTACCCGAACACTATGGTAGCAGAAAAGCTATGGTGGTGGTAAAGCTTTTCACCCTCACCAGTATTCCACAGGCAGAACTATGGTGGTGGTAAGGCTTTGGTTTCGGCAGGAGTATCCCACTGGAAGCTAGTTATAATTATATAAAAATAAAAAGTATAATATTGTATAGCGAATTCGGTGTTTTATATTAAATCACATTATTTTATATTAACTAAAAAAGGAATTATTCACTATCTGAGAACCACAAAAAATATATTAAAAAGTTTACAGTCCACAACATGGTCCTTCGTCCACGGATAGTGAATAATTTATAGTTATATAGTGCGAAAAAAGTAAATAGTGCAAAAGCCACGCGTACGCGGACTCAAAAAAGAAAAATTGTTGGAGTTGGAGTGATTGATTGATTGGAGCAAAGGCGGCACCGTCATCAATTTAAAGTAATAGCGTTCCAATTTCCTGAATAATTTTATATTTCCTCGTGGTTAAAATTCTACATTTGTAGGCATAACCCGGTGAGATAGTATAGGCGAAATAAAATAAGTATATAGCACGTTACTATAATACATCTGTGTTTTCGTTGCGACAGATAAAATATAGCGAACGTACTTTCTATATCATAAATCAATTAGTGCGGATTTACGACGTAGATAAGTAATATTGTGCGATTAACGGTATAATAGTTGCTTATTGTTTTGTAGCGATATTATCAAAGTAATAAATTTATCGTATAAGAAATATTATAAGTATAACAGAGTAATAATGAACGAATTGTCAACGTTGATTAAACGTCGCGGACAATTGAAAGCGTCTGTAACGAGATTATTTAATTTCGTAACGAAAGAAAATGTAAACGTACATGAGTTATATGTGCGAAAAGAAAAGATAGAAAAAATCTGGAACGAATACGAACTAATCCAATCAGGAATAGAAGAGTTAGACGATATAGAGATGAGCGAACAAAATGAATATCGGGAAGAATTCGAAGAAATATTTTTTAAGACAATGGCAAAAGTCAAAAAATTGACGGAATTATTGGTCGATAATAGAGAGGCTCAGCTATCCCGTGGGATTGAAGAATTGCAGTGCGATGGGAGTAACCCAGCAATAGATACGACGAGCGAAAGCCAAAATAATAGTCGTATAATTACACGTCCACCGATAAGATTATCGGCGTTGAGTGTGCCGACGTTTTCTGGTGAATATAACGAATGGTCAACATTCCATGATATATTTACGTCGTTAACAAGGGCGTCCATCTTAAAAACTTTAGGGGGGGGGACATGATATGACTTTTTTTTGGATAGATATAGGTATATAAAAATTAACATTTAAGCAATAATAGATATTTTTTATTTCAGTTATACCTAGTATAAACAAAACATTATATTATTAAGTATAGGATAATATTACATGCAATAATATTGTATATAATGAAATAGAAATTTATATAAGTACCTATATTAATCAAACATTAATTCTAAATTTCTTTTATTTTTTGAAAATTCTTCAATTACATTCTTGATTAAATTTATATTCTCTATCTTTTGTCTGTAAAGGCTAAGCATACATAATCCGACAAGTCGTGACTCTGTCATTGTAGATCTTAACCATGTGTTTACACGACGGAGTGTACTAAATGACCGTTCTACAGTGCATGTTGTTGGAGGAATGGTCATATAAATTATTATAAATTTTTCAATAGATGGAAAAAATTCAAATTTTTTAAATAATATGAAATATTATGTTCGTCAGTGATTTGATCATAATTATTTTTGATAAACCAAAAATCATACCATGATTTCCCTTCTTCTATGAGATTATCAATTTTATATAAATTATATAATTTATTTAAAGTTTGAATAAAATCATTTTTATTAATTTTTATCATTTCTGATGGATGTAATTTGCTTATTTCAAATGGGATTTCATTAGTTTGAGTAAAACGAGATTCTAAAGAGCTAATCAAGGAGTCTAAATATGGTAAAAACAACGATCTCTATAATAGTCTTCAGGTGTAGTTGTATGGTGATTAGAGCGATTTTTTTGTTTATTAATTATTCTTGGAATTTTAATATCAATATCCAAATCATTAGCTATATTTTTTACAATTTCAAAAATTAAATGAAAATATTCATCTGATTGAGTTCTATGCATCTTAAGAATTGGTAATAAATTATTTTTAATGTGCAAATTATTTGATAATAAATATTTAATAACCATAGATTTTTATATCTATGGGATAATAATAGATTTCCGTTATATATACATAAACACAAAAAAGCCAGGGGGGGAGTTGTCCCTCCCTTGCCCCCCCAAAAGGACGCCCATGGTCGTTAATATACAATAATTCGGATTTGTCTCCAGTGGAAAAATTTTTCTATTTACGTTCCGCGGTCACAGGTGACGCTCAAAATTGTATTCAATGTATAGAAACTACAGCAAATAATTACGAAATAGCATGGAATAAATTAAGTAAAAGATATAGTAATAAAAAGGTTTTGGTACAAACACACATAAAGTCTATGTTCGAATTAGAATCGATCGCATGCGAATCGTCAACAAAATTACGACAATTTACTGACGCATTAACCGGTCATATGAGTGCACTTGAAACGCTGGGTCAGAAACCTAAAAATTGGGGACCATTACTAGTGCATTTAATAGTGACAAAATTGGATAAAAATAGTAGACGTGAGTGGAAGACGAACGCACCTAAAGAAGAAGTAGCACCGGTCGAAGATATAATTGAAACTTTTAGAGGCACGATTTAAAATATTAGAAGCAATCGAGAAGTGCAAAAGTATAAACTTTCGACATGGTGGGTACGGATTTAACAATTAAAATAAAAAATTTAATGAAAAATCGTCGTCATTAGTTATAGGAAATAATAAAGGTTGTTATATTTGTCAAGCGCCGCATACGATATATAAATGTCCGATATTTATCGCGTTATCGGTACCAGAAAGAATAAAAAGAGTAACCGAAATGAAATTATGTAAATTGTGTTTACGGCAGCACGCACCGAAAAAGTTTATCGGTAAAAATTGTTTTACTTGTTCGAAACCTCATAACACGATGCTACATTTAAGTAATCGTTTAGAATCAAGAAAATCGGAGACAGAAAAATCATCTGAAGATCAAGAGGTAGCAGCAGCGGTTAGTGCTCACGTAGCGGCCAACCCAGGCGATCAAGTATTATTGTTAACGGCGGAGGTGCGTGTTCAAAATGAAAATGGTGAATTGCAAATCGGACGAGTTTTATTAGATTCAGGTTCACAGTGCAATTTTATAACTGAACATATGGTACAAATATTAAAATTAAAAAGGACTCGCGTACAACATACTGTGTTAGGTATTGGAGGTAAAAGTCAAACTGTGAATGCGGCCGTTAATAACGATTCGGTCGCGAATTAATAATTACGAGTATAGTTTAACGTGTTCGTGTTTAGTCGTATCGAAAATTACAAATATATTACCGTCAAAAAATATTGGAGGTGAATGCATAGTACCGTCAGATATAGAATTGGCAGATACTTCATTTAAAATTCCAAAAAAAATCGATTTATTATTAGGCGCGTGTCACTTTTTCGAAATATTGTGTGCGAATCAGATAAGACCGAAAATAAATGGACCAATATTTCAAGAAACTCAATTGGGCTGGATTGTGTCCGGTTTAGTAACTTCAAAATTTGCTAATAACGAATTGAGTAATATAAAATGTCATACCGCGGTGATAGAGGAACACGGAAGTGATAATTTGGAAATTATGGTATCAAAATTTTGGCGTACAGAAGAATTTGAAGCGACGGTGCCATATACTATAGAAGAAAAAAATGTGTCGACTACTTTGAAAATACGGTCAGTCGAAATGAAAATGGCAGGTTTATCGTACGTTTACCGTTCAAAAATGATGCGAAAATAAAAATAGGGCGGTCATACGAAATCGCGAAACGTCGATTTTTAGCAGTAGAGCGCTGATTGCAAAACGACGTAAAACTAAAAAAAGAGTATATCACGTTTATGAGTGAATACAGGGGCGGATAGGACTATTTTATGTTACCGGGAACTGAATTAAAAAAGGGCCCCTTAAAATTTTCCACTCCTTTCAGTCCCATTACCTTTTTTCTAGTTTACAATATAAAATACATGTTTCTACTATAATTTTTTTTATTACACAATAAAGAATAAACATACTTCAATACAAAAAGTACTTTTTATTTTTATTTATAATAATATCAATTGAAATACAGAAGAAAAAAATTATATCTTTTTTTATCATTAATATATTAATTTTTTTTTTAATGTTTCACTTTGTATTGCCACATTATCAATTATATCATAAGGATTAATTTTATTTAATATTTCTTTTTCTACACTCATTAAAATAAAACTTTCTAAATGATTTTGTGATAAGGTATTCCTCAAATAATTTTTGACATATTTTAATTTAGAAAAAGTTCTTTCACATCCTACTTGAGTGATTGAAAATGTTAGTAATAATTTATATGCAAGATAAAGACCTGGATAAGCATTTGTATATAAATTATAATTCACTATTATACTAAAACAACAAACAACACAGCATTTATCTTTTGAATTCTCCTCATCATGAGTACATTTTTCATTTTCCATATCATTTAGTTCTGTAAACAATAAAAATATATATAAATATATTTAGAATATAAGTGCATATCATCATCTTCTTCTCCTGAAAATACTTCAATATCGTTTTTATTTTTATACTGGTCAGTTATGCAATTTTTTTTTAATATTGACCATTTGGAAACAAAGTCATTGTATTCATGACAAAGTTCTTCATGTGACAAATCTGGTATAAATGGTAAAATCTTTAAATGGATACTTTTTAATGCATCTTTTGGTAAAGATTCGTTAATACAAAAATTATTTGGATCTAAACAATTAAAGTCAGAATATAAATGTTTGTGTTTTTCAAAACGTATGGCAATACTTTGTATAACTGAGTCAAATATTACTTTATGCACATTTACTGTAAATGAATGTAATGGATCATTTATTGGGTGATCAGCTGATTCATACATAAACTGTTTTGACTTCTTTCTTGGTCGAACTGATTGTAAACTCTCATGTACTTGAATAGAAGTGTTTTCTATTTGTTCCAATTTATTATTTACCCACATCACAAAATTATCAGCAGCTTGCTTGACAGTGAGAAAATCACGATCAATTTTTTTTAAATCATTTAGTGTTTGTATTACCATTTGGAAAGCAGCAACCAAATTGACACCATATCCTTGAAGATATTTAGACAAGGGAGAGGTTTTATTAAATATTCTTAAATATATTTGTGCTGTTAAAACTGTTTCGTATTTACATAGTCCTTCAATAAAACCATTGGCTTTTAGACGTGCTTCTGGTTTAACATTTGTATTTTCACAAATATCTTCTAATGAAGTAATTAATTCAACAAACAAACAATTATTGGGATTATTAAAGTAGCCAAAAACTTTAGTTAATATTGCATCCTTTGACCACCATCTTGTTTCTCCTATTGTATTTATACTTTGTTTTGTATTTTTTGAACGCCATACATCCATTCGAGTATATGATTCTTTTAGAAAAACAGCACATCCATTTAGAAGTCCGAATAAACTTACACCTTGTAAAATTTTGTTTGTTATATCACAAATTACAAGGTTTAACACATGTGCATAACACCAGATATGTGTTTGTGTTGCTGTTATATTATTCAATTTTGTAGAAAATCCGTTATATGCACCTTGCATATTTGCAGCTCCATCTGTTGAGTTTCCCACACAGTTCTTTGGATTAATATCTATTTGTTTTAAATTATCTAACAATAATGGAACTTTGATCTACAACAGTAATATCCTGTGTTGTATCTAATTGTACAGAGTATATTATAGCCTTTTTAATATCTTTTGCTATAGCAGATTTAATTAATTGTGAGATTGCATTAATTATATAATTAATTGTAGTTTTAGACAAGAAAGTAATTAAACCACCACCTTGTTTAGAGCCAGAATTATGAATAATTGTACTATTTTTAATTACTTTATCTATATGTGCTTGTAATATATGATCATATTTACTTACAAGAATTATCATTTCTAAAAAGTTACCATGATCCAATCTACAATCATTTAATGTATAAGCTGCTTCATAATTTTGACCACGATAACTCAGTCCTCGTTTACCAATTAATTTTATGATTTCAATGATTCTTAATAAAATCTGAATATTATTTTCAATTTCTTTTTTTCTTATTGAACTCATACCATATTTAATAAGAGAATCAACAGATGAACAGTTTCTCATCATTATGTGGGCATCAACATTTTTTTTATGAGTAAGCGATGCTTCATGTTCTTCAATTCGTAAATATGTATGTTTCCATTTCACTAATATAAATGACCCACTGCCATCGCCATATGCTAAACATATACAACAATGTAATGATGAATTAACATGATTATATGACACCCACATTCGTCTTTGACCATCTTTCCGAAAATATGTTTTAAGTGCAGTGAACGGAATGTTTGTTTCTGGTTGATGTGGGTGAAAATGCCAATATTGATTAACATTATATTTGTCTGGTTTTTTGAAAAATTGAATAATATGTTCTAAAAATAAATATAAATTATTTTAAATAAAAAAGTTAATAAATTAATAAAGTTCATTAAAAAGTTATATTATATGTATAAAATATAAATAATATATAAATTTTTAAAGTTTTGGTTAAGTTTAATGTCCCTCCTGAAAAGTTTAAAAAAATGGACCTGTCTGTAATATAATAATTGCAAATTTTATTCATACCTTGATTTAATGTTGTATCCAACACACACTTGACATTAACATTGTTTTGCGAAATATCCAAATCATTTACTATATTGGAATTATTGACAATTTCAGTGTTAAAAGGAATACAAGCATCATCTGAAATATTGTTTTAAAAATATTACACAAATTGTATTAATATTTTTTCTAAATAAAAAAAAAATATAATTATACAAAATGTATTAATATTTTTTTGAAATATTTATGAAATATTTAAAGTTCTATATTTTGTAGAAAAATTAACGTTCCGAAATTTTACCACACATATAAAATCCCTATTTGAACTCTAAAAAAAAATTTCAAATCTCTTACTGAAAAATTGCTCGAGTTATCGTGAAATATCAAAATCGAATTCGTCGAAATTTAATTTTTCGTGAAAAATACCGTTTTTTCTACCGCTTAGGGTCAATTTTGAGAAATTCGAAAAATAAAGTACCAACTACATCCACTTTCCTACTGGAAACATATGCTATTCGTGCAAATTGGAGCATTATTTAGGGTCGTAAAAGTGTTTTCAGACATACAGAAAAAAGGAAAAAAAAAAAA
>JAIUCT010004425.1:18399-34299 GCA_021307375.1 Tetraneura akinire | reverse complement strand
CACCGTTGTCATTTAGTGAATAATAAAACAACTTACAACTATATAGCAGCAGCTGCTCCGTAGACCATTGAATAATATCGATATTCGTTTATGATAAGGATTGGCGAATGTGACTAAGACTAACGAATTGTTTGAAAGACGAAACATAACAAATAACAATTATTATAAATTTATAAAGAATTTCGTTTATAAATTATTTAAAAGGTTGTTATTAAGGTAGTTGTTGTTAAATTTTGTGATTTTAATCATATAAAGTTTTTCTTAGAGACATTAACAATGAAAACAGGTGTGCGGATCATAGCGTTTAATTTTACTTAGAATTTGAATGCAATGATAAACCATTGCATTCGAAAAAACGATTCTGAGCGAAGTTCAGTCAGATTATAATTTTCGTTTGAACTAAAAATATCAACTTAAAACAGCTATAAGTCCTATATTTAGTAAAAAAATTTAAAAACGGTTAGGTTTTTTACCACATATATATAAGAGCTATGTGAACACCCAAAAAAATTTTCAAGTCTCTAACTTAAAAATTGCCCGAGTTATCGTGAAATATAGAAATTGTTTTTTTCTACCGCTTATAGTCAATTTTGAGAATGTGGATAAGGGACGGAGGTGGGGGGGGGTTAAAAAATTTTAATATATAAAGTAAAAATAAATGATTATATTATACGTAGTTATATATGTAGTTAGTCTGTTATATTATAAATATAAAACTACTTTAAAAATTTCGGGGGGGGGGGGGGGTCGAACCCCTTAAACCCCCCTGGATACGGGCTTGTAAATAAAGTACCATCTACATCCACTTTTACATCTGAAACTCGCTATTGGTGAAAATCGAAGGGTTATTTCGGGTACCTAGTGAAAGTTTTTTCAGAATGATATGATGTTAAGTAATATGTAAGTATACTTCAGTAAAATTTTCAGACCAAAATACCCAAAATTGACAATTTTATCACACATTATATACGTAAAAACGTGAATTTTACGAAATATTCAAAGTACTATATTTTGGAGAAAAATTAATGTAACGGTTCCAAAATTACACCACATATATATAGTAGCGATGTGAAAATCCAAAAAAAATTTCAGGTCTCTATCTTAAAAATTGCCTGAGTTATCGTGAAATATAGAAATCGAATTCGTCGAAATTTCATTTTTCGCGAAAAATGCAGTTTTTTCGTCATTTTTTCGCCGTTTTTTCTACCGCATAGCGTCAATTTTGAGAAAATCGAAAAATGACCTAAATAAAGTACCAACTACATCCAATTTCCTACCGGAAACATATGCTATTCGTGCAAATCGGAGCATTCTTTCGGGTAGTAAAAGTGTCTACAAACATAAAAAAAAAAAAAAAAACAAAAAATAATCACACATCATTGTAAAACCAATACATTCTTCGCTTCGCTCAGAATCTAAAACGAAAAACCATAATTGATTATTTAAAAAATAATACACCAAGTACAAGTAAGTAAAAATATTAAGTGTTTTTATCTTCATAAACAGCTTAAACTTATTAAATATACTTATTTTATATTGTTTACACAAAAAATGTAAATACCTAACAATATAGGTACATCACTACATCAGTTTATTTAATTAAAATAATAGTACACTATGTAAAATTATTGAATTTGTAAGTAATTGTCTGTATTAATCAATTAGGTACACAATCAGATACACATACGAATATATTGTTGGAGGAATGTGAGGTAGACAATCCTTTACCGTATTCTAATGTTTCATTTATTACAACAGGTTCAACTGGTAATTGATATTATTTATTATTAATAAGTAAATTATAGGTACATTGTACATATAAATATAAATTCAGATAAATAAATTTGCATGGTATTTATTTTAAGAAAATTCAAAGAATTCAAGAAAATGAAACTGAACCGTCCGAATCTAACTTCCAGGCATTATTACTATGTAATATGGAAACAGCATCTACTGGTATGAACAAATTTTTTTTTAATTTTTTTGTGGTGAGATCATTTGTGATTAACTATAACTACAACTTATGTTTCCTAATTACTTTTTTTTATAAGTGTTAATTAATGTATTGTGTTAAATACATTTAACTTAAATGTATTTTGTTAGCTGTTTTTGTTAATATGTATCGTTATTATTAATATTATATGTAACTAACTTATGTATTGTTTTGTACTTAACCTATATGTTACTAATTAGTAATTATTATTGTACTATGTGTATGACTACCCTGCCAGTAATGTCTGCGCACGCTTATGGAGATAATCTTGATGCGGTTTTTAATATATTATAATATGAAATTAATCTTTCAACATCTGCTGAATGTGGTTTGGCAGATAGAATTCGAGCCTATAGATGAATACATAAATTTATGAATAAAAAATAAAAACAAATAAATAAATTAAAAATATTTACCACAGCAGTGCTAAGAGGTTTCCACGAATCATTGGATAATAACAATTTCAAAATATTAGATGACAATTGTTCATTTTTTATACTTGATATCCCAGTAGCTTCTTTATAAGATGTAACGAAATCAGATAGTTCAAAATCGGGGCAGATCACTTGATGTACTTTTTGAAGTTCTGCATCACTTACTTCATCACTTATTTTCTCTAAAACTTTCAGTGGAAACCATTCAGATGAATCAAGACGGATGTTAAGGTAATTAATAATATGTTCAATTACATCATTTCGTATTGCGATAAATGAACGTTTATCAGCAGGGCTCATAACTTCTAGCATTTGCATATTTTTTTTGAGGCGTCCTAGAGGTTACCTATGTGAGCTATAAATTTGTTTCAGATTACCAAGAAGTTACATACGAAATTGTATGTTGCATATTTTTGCATATTTCAGAGTATAAGTGTTATTTTGCTTTTTTTCGCTTATTTTTAGATTTTTGCATGATTTTTATAAAAAAAATTTTAGTACCTATCCTAAAACATTTTTTCTTAAAAATAACAAGTAATTATAGTCATATTAATTATTCATATTAGTAATTATTTCGTGTTAATTAATTTTTCTTTTTATATAACATAAAATAATATCAGAAGAAACTATATATACCTATAATACGAGTTTAGTCGACGCGCGACGTAGCAAGATTTTTTTTTTTAATAATAGAAACTAAAATAATAAAATAATTTAATAATAATAAATTATAATAATAAAATAATAATTTTTGTATACAAACGTTTTTTTTTTGCATATTTTAGTATTTTTAGTGCATATTTAAGCGCTTATATCAATACTTTTTAGAGCATATTTAAGTGCTTATAACAACCTTTTTTAGAGCTACAAGTTATGAGCCCTGTTTATCAGATACATATAAATGATGTTTCTTTCTTCTTGTATGTTGATTTTTACCAAATAATTCAAAATTTTGCAGTTTTATAATATTTTGTTTTAATTCTGGATTATAAGTTACAATTGTGTTGTTGTTAAACATATACTCCCATCCTCCCAACAACGGACTAGTTTTGAAATTTTCAATTATTTAGAAAACTGTATTTTTTCTTGTTTCTATATCAAATATTAATACATCATCTGTTTGAATTTGCTTTTGGAATCTACTATAAAGATAACCGAGGTCCGTTAAAAAACAAAGTAACTTCATCTTATTATAATCTGTCAATATTTTATAAAAGCCTTCCGCTTTAATATCATTATCTTCTGATTTTTTCTTTATAAAATATGTAACTAAAATACGCCAATTTTTTAGAATTCCTAAAAGTAAATTATATGTAAATTCAATCCACCTCACTTCAAAATATTTTGGAAACTGTGTAAAATTCATATTTTTATTCTTTGCTATATCTTTCAGTTCTTTGGTTCTGAGACCAGATTGATGGAAATATGAAGATATAGCTGAACATGCATCAATAACTTTTTGCACTTCAAGTACATTAGATGTCAGTTGTCCCCATGCTAATGCACTTCTATGTACAGCACACCACATTTTTAATAATAGTCCTTTAATATTATTAGAATCTTTACTTGAATCTATTAATGCCCACAATCCATTTTTTTGCCCAATATTAACATTTGCTCCATCCGTTGCAATTGAAGACAAAATAGATAAAAAATCTTCAAAAGGCATTAACTCTTGTATTAAAGATTGAATTACTTCATAATATCCAATTGCTCCTTTTTGATTAGGTTCTTTAAAACCTATAAATACTAGTTCAGAATCACCATTTGTTATTATTTTAGCCATTACATGAATGTTGTCAACCTGTGTTCTCTCAATAGAACCATCAACTCTGAGTGATATAGAAAATGCAGACTTTAGATTTTTTTATTAATAGCGGTTTGTCTGTTTCAACTATTGACTTCAATAATTCATTATGCGTTATTGGATTGATGTATTGCAAATCCCCTCCTTTAAAATCAATTTTTTTATGTGGTTCTAACAAATTTAGCTGACTTTTTTTCATTTGCACAACTTCTCTTAATGGCCAAGACCAAGCACTGAGAGTACCTTTTTTAGCATCATTAAATACTTCAATCATAAATTTTCCAATTTTGAGAGCTAATTTTTCATTTTGTTTTAATATAAGTTTATTTAAATGTGCATTAATATTAACTTCATATACTAATAATTTTTTTATGTTTTCTACTTTTATACACTCAGTATGTTCAATAGAGTCTAAATGATTTATTAAAATTTCTTTTCTAGGGATTGTACCTAATTCACTACAAATAGGTGGCAAATGATTTTTTTGTTTAGTATTTACTTTAACAGTAGATTTGTGTTTAACACAAATAGAACATCTAACCATTGTACGACCTTTTTCTTTCTTTACTTTTTCATAATAAGGATTCCACTTAATTTTAATTCTAATTTCTTTTGTTGTTTTAAGTATTTCAGTACTACTTGTAGTATCACATAGAACATCATTTCTTTCAAATTCATTTATTTCAGTAACATTAACAATTAAAAATAAAAAAATAATAAAATATAGTAGATCGGATAGTTATAGAGTAGAAAAATAACCGATGTTAATATCACAAATAATCAAATGTCGAATAAACAAAAATTAAACTTAAATAACAAGAAAATGAAAAATGTAATATTATCACGTATGCCGGTGATTATATTTAATGTAAAAATGTAAAATGAATGATAAAATAAGGATAAGTTAATGATGGTTAGAATCCAAGGTTTATAGATACTAAAGGTTGCCTCATAATCATGT
The DNA here is from genome assembly GCA_021307375.1 of Tetraneura akinire. NCBI lineage: Eukaryota > Metazoa > Arthropoda > Insecta > Hemiptera > Aphididae > Tetraneura > Tetraneura akinire. The sequence goes on along the minus strand of JAIUCT010004425.1, from coordinate 29,104 downwards.
GTACACAAGTTGGAACTCCCCTTCGTCGCCTATCTAGTGACGTACTCCGTCGTACACATTTGGCGGAAATTAATAATTACATACATATTGTATAATCAAATACAGTATTTTCAATATAATAATGTAAGAAGTTACGTAATTTTAAGTTTTTTTTTTATTCATAACATTTAAAAAATGTAGGTACCTATATAATATTTTAAATTTATAATATATAACAAATATTTTATATGTAAATAAGAAAATTATTTATATAATAAATATATTAAATTATTAAATAAAAATGAATAAAAAAAAAAATAATTTTAAAACTAAATGTAAATGGAATTTATGTTATTTATTTGAATAAGTAATATTTTTATCTTATAATTCTTTTTAATTTTTGTAGTTTAAGTAGTTGTGATTTTGCTTTTCTTTTTTTACTTAATGAAACTGCATGTGCATTAAAATATTTCATTCTTATTAGTAATCTTTGTTTTATGTAAGATTGTATTACAGGTTTATGATTTGAATTCATATTCATCCTATTTAAAATTTTATTTGTTAAAAGTTTGACTGCATTTCTTCCCTTAGGAATTAAATGTTTTGTTATTTTTTTGAATAATCCTTCAACTCTGAAAATTTGTATTTTAAAATTATTACTTGGTATAATTAATCCACCATATGACAAATCATTTATCCAAGTTGGCATTTGGTAATCATGATCATTTATAGTACGAGTACTACATTTTTTAAATGTAGTTGTGGTAGAACCAAGTTCAGGAAATTTATATTTATATTTTTTAGCCACCCATCCTGCTAGACATTCTACTGCATCTTGTGTCATTTCATTCATATTATTTTCTTTGTTAACTTGTGATTCATTTTCTTCACTGATTGTGTATGTGTCTGAATTACATTCTATCAATTCTTGAAATTCGTGTTCCTATCTTATATTTAAATTTACATGGTTAAATGCTTTAGCTACCATAAACTCTTCTTGATTTTGATCAGATGTGTTCGATGAATTTGATATGACAAATGGATTTTTCAATAAAATGATCATTCTTAGCCTATATAGTGCATTTAAGGGAGATGGATGATAATTTAATCCACCTCGGGACCGAAGCTGAGAAAATAAATTTTCAAGAGCATCTTGATTTATTTTGCTTGTTAGCAAATATTTTAAATTATTATCTATTAAGATTTTTAATAATAATTTTAACCCATTTATATGCATTAGTATAGCCTTTTGAAAAAGTTGAATATTTTGTTTTCCATTACACCTCATTTTTAAAATTGTTTCATACATCTCATTTAGTAATAATTCTTGATCTTTTATAAATAACCCATATGGAGCTGTATAAGGGCAACGTTTATCATTTGGATGCGAAACATTTACTAAGTCAAACCAATTATTTATTAATTCAATAAAATATGCTGTATCATTATTTAATTGTATATCATTAATAGGTTTATAATGTAATAGTGCAGTAGCTGTTGTATGTGATAATAATTGTGTCGCTAATTTGACTTTCTGTCTTTGTGGACCTTCGCAGGATAAATGTTCTTTTGTCAATTTATGACAAACACTTAATTCAGTCTCAGTTAAAGAAATTGTTGTTTGTTTATTATTTTTTCATTTAAATTAAATCCTGTATCAAGCAACCAATTTCTAACCAGCTTTAATATATGCGGAGCATCAGGAATACAAACTATACTTCTTTCATTAGACATACAAAATACAGGTTTTTCATAATTAATCTCTAAAGCTTTCCATAATCCAACATTTCCTCCTCCACAATCACTGACACAACAAATAACTTTGAATCCAATTTCATCTAGTTTTTCAATAATGTTAAGTAAAATATCTTGTCATTTTTTTATCAAAGTCAACATATACAGGTTGTTTCCACTGTGACGCTATGCCTCTGGCCATAACAACTTGCATTTGACTATAAGGACCTACAAACTCATACATTAATACAGTTAATTTTTCATAATCTTCTAAATTTTCACCATTAAGTTTCATTATATTTAAAACATCAAAAATAATACCATTTCTCATATCAATACTTTTTGGCCATCTTTGAAGAGATGATATTCCTGATACAAAATAATAATAACATTAATTATTATTATAATATTGATATTAGGTAATATACATTATTATAGGAATAATTATAATTTATATTTTAAATATTTGTGACTATTTTATAATTATTTCTTAAAACAAGTGCTGGATGAGCACTGAAGATGACAATTTAATTCTTGAAATACATAATATATCTATATTATGCTACAAGTGTTTTAATAAATAATTACATAATAATAAATATTATTTACCAGGAAGAGGATAATTCAATTCATTTTTAACATAAACATAAGCTCTTTTACTAAAATATCTCAAAGTAAATGATTTTGAAATTTCTTCTCTAGTCCAACGAACACGTTTTTTTTTTTTTCATAATCAGATCTAATTGATTTGAAGAAAATATGAAAGACAAATATAATTTAGCTTCATTTTGTATATCAATGGTTTTATTTTGTGATAATATTTAAAATTTTTTATTATAATTTTTTTCTGTTTTTTTAAGAAGTAATTTATTTGCATTATTTTCTTTCTGGAGTATTTGTATAGTATTTCTAAGTGACTTATTTATTTGTATATAGTTAGTATCTTTTGCATTAATTAATGACAATTCTTCTTCTTTTTTATTAAAATTTGATTTTAATGTAGTATATTGTTGAAGAAGCTCATTGTATAAATTTTTATAGTCTGGAGATTGTGCAGGTTCTTCATTTACACTAGTTGGTTGTACATTTGTTGAACACTGTTCATATACTTCAAGAGTAGAAGTAATTAACTGGTTATGAGTCTACAAAAAAATTAAATTAAAGATTAACTATTAATAAATAAAAATAAAAATTATATTTTATATTAATATTATAAACAATGATTTAGAACATTTTGTTAGTTTTATATTAACTTATGTTTTTGACAAGCATGTCTAATGTAGTATCACAATGTAATTATTATAGCAATATATTACAAATGAAGATTGAATACTAGATTTGTAATTTTAAAAAATATTTTTTATATTACCTCTTTTAATGATTTTTCTGTCATTCTATTCTGTCTTCTTGCAGCTGATGTAGATACTACATTTTCATTTGGTAAATTTATTGATGGAGTAGCATTCTTTTTTTTATTTTTTTTACTTTTGGAATATATCCAAGTAATTCAGCTTTTAAATCATTTATTAAATCATTTGTAAGGAAATGTTCAGAACATATAAATGATGTATTTGGATTCCAACTATCACCTTGTTTACATTTTTTAATCCATTGTTTTTGTAAAACAGGATCTTTTGGAAACCTTCAAATAAAATATTATAATAATAAAAGTATCAAGCACATAAGTATAGTATAAAATAAATTATTTTTATTACTTTATTATTAAAAATAAATTATTTTATACACATATTGATATTACAGTATAATATAAAAAATATTATAATTATATACATTTATTTTAGCATGTATTTAGGTATTAATCATTTGTTATTTAATTGGTTATTCATAAATGCATGAATTGCTATAAATAACAACATGTAAAATTTTATATTTTTTTATTTTTTAAATAAAATTTAATAATTAAAACTTACCTATGAAATGAAATATTCATTCTTCCTTCTTGTTTAACCTTACCTGAGTAATTTGTGCATGTTGCTACTGCACAACATGAACCACCTTTGACACTTTTTGGTTTAACTGCAGTATGTAAATAATTAATTTCCATATTTCCTTTTAAACTTTTCAGATTTTAAAAAGATTTACAAAAATACTATTAATTTAAAAAAAAATGAAAATTTTTAACGCAATATTAATTATTATTAGGTATAATATTATAACAATAAATTAAAAATAATAAATAATACGATTCTAATAATATAGCTGTGTACCTATAAAATATTAATTGCCATAATAAATATTTTGTACGACGGTCTACGTCATCATCGTGTTACCCCTACTCCTTATATTTTTAAAATTGATAAATGAGGCAACCTTTAGTATCTTTAAACCTTGGTTAGAATCACGATGTAGAGAAGATAAGGTGATAACACTCTAGAAAATATACGAGCTTGCAATGACCGCACATTTATAATTAAGTACGAATACCACCAGGTAGAGCCACCATCCTTGAAGGCCTATTTTTATTATTTATGGCTATATTTATGCAATATTATTATTTATTTATACTTGTAAACATTTTTATATAATACATGAAATACATTTTAATTTATTTGTATTATTATTATAATTTAAAAAAAAAAATTTACTTTAATCAAAATGATGTTAAAAATATTGTATATAAATGGTTATTCTTAGATTTAGTTTAAAATTTATGTATTATGCATTTTATTATTATTTTATTTTATTTTAGTTGTCTATTTTATATTATTTTATTTGTTTATTTATTTAAATTTATGTTTTTAAGAATATGTAAATTGAAACAATTATTTGTATTTTTTTTTTTCATTTTTTCTTCTTCTCTTCTTATTAATCTTTTGTTTTTTATTGCATAAATATTAATTTCTTATGTATAATTTGTTATACTCTCAATCTCTAACACAAGCTTAGCTTAAGAGAGATTGATAATCATAAAATTGTATCTGTTGTTTATATCTTGTAAAAATAAATGATTATATAAATAAAAAAAAATAAAATAAATTAAGATACTATTTTAGTATATTTTACTGTCATTCATTTATTAATATCAATTTATGGTTAAAAAATTGGTATTACATTGTTAGCTATTTTCTGGTGAAATTAATTATTTTAAAAATGCCAAACAAATGTTTTGTTCCAAATTGTAAATCCGGATATGCAAGTGAAAAAAATGCAAAAAAAAAATACATTATTTCGAGTTCCAAAGGTATAATATAAAATTAATGTATGTTTTTCTGCATTATGTTCACCTGAAAAAGAAAATGAAGATTATAGACATAAACTTATAAATATTAAAAGTTATGGATACCTATTAATTCCATCAGATGAATTGTATAAAATAATTTATCAGGTAACTAAATATTAATTATGATATAAAATATAATAGGTATAATCTCATTACTTGGTTAACCACATAGCAAATTATAGAACAATTATAAAAATTTAAAAGAACAAATATAAAATAGGTGTATATATATAAATAGATACATAAAAATAATAATAACATTGGATAACCATAATCAAAGTTAAAAAAGTAATGAAAGATAATTAAATAATTAAAAACAATTATTTAGAGATGAACCTCACTGTATTAGTTTTGTAACTTACCTTTGTCCAACATAATCACTTCATAAAATGTACAAGAATCGTACAAATCCAGACTTTGTACATAACATCTAAAATGAGCACTGGGGCACTCTATTTACCTATAAAATGTTAATATGATCAATTCTCAACTTTTTTATTTTTTTGTTTTTAATTGCTTGAAGATGCTATTTGTATAAAACTAGCAAATGAACATCTTCATAAAGACTTACTGTTCATTAGAATTAATTATCTTGTGACTGAAGCTAATATATAAACACTAGGATGTGAAGAACATTCACGAGAAATAACACGGACGATAATAATTTTTTATTTAAAATGTAGAATGCATTTTGCATGTAATGAAGCAAATGCAAAAAGAGATAATAACAAAAAACAAAAGAATTTATTAAAACAATCAAAATTATGTTAATTACCTACCTAGTTATATATATTTAAAGTAATAAAATGTATAATATTAAGAATTTGAAGTAAATAAATAAGTAATAAAATTTATAGGTACCTATCATAATTCATATCTAATTAAAAATTAAAATTTGAATATATTTGAATATGGGATGATTGAGTTGAATTTTGAAAAATAGGCCTTTTGGTCATGTGGCGGTGCCTAATAGTGGTGGGTCGTTACTACTGTATTCGTTCCAAAGTAACGAGTACACTGGTAGAACGAGTAGGAACGAGTACATTTGTTCGTCTCACATTCGTTCCATCGGTACAATGTTACAAATTACAAAATGTACCCTGAACGTAGTTTATCCACTTTGTACAACAGTTACTTGGTCAATCAATAACATAATATTGTGATAACTGATAATGAACACCAGCGTTACTCAATGTTAATATTTTATATTAATATTCGATTTACTTACTCTCTATGCGGGTGCGGGGTGCAGTTTAAAGCTGCTTTCACACATAGCGGTTTTCGGCAGCTTAACAGTTTCGAAATTTACGTTATTTTAGTACCTAGTGTACCTACTACCTATTATACCTTTTAGTCCATTGATGGGAATTTTCGTTCCTTTTCGTTTTCAGTAATCGTTCCTAATTTCCTATAGGTCCAATATATAACATTATAATTATTTATAATATATTATACAAATAGTATTATTTTATGTAATTATGTAGGTATAATCTACTCTTTTTACACTCGATATTACCTACATAAATATTATTTATTTTAGGTAATATCATTGATTTTATAATATACTATAGTATATAAAATAACTAAGTATACTATATATACTATAGTATATTATAAAATCAATGGTAATATTAATTTAATAGGTATATATTTTTAATTGCCATAAAATGTATTTATTTAAAAAATAAAGTAGATAGGTATATCGTATATAAAGTATCTTTTTTTTATTAATTATTTTAATTATTTAATTATACATTTTAATAACTTATGTCTTATAATAATAAATTTAATATTTTATTTTTAAAAGAAATAATAATATGTAATACTATAATATTTAATAAAATAATTATGATTGATTAATAATAATTAATAATTATTTTATTTTAGTAATTGCTATTCAAAAACATTAACATTTCAATATTTTTCAATGATAATCTGCTACGTCTCTCTGAAATAGTATACCCTGCTTTAGAAAATGTGCGTTCGCAAGGAACAGATGTCGATGGAACACACAACCGCATTAGTACTAGCTCAAACAAATTAGGATAAATACTTTTTCTAATATTCCACCATTTTAAGGGATCTGAATATCTTTCTAATATAGGTTCGTTTAAATATCTGTCAATCTCTATAATAGCTTGTGATGTTGGTGTACTTAATGTGGGTGTTGATACTTTAATACAATTAAAATGTATTAATATTCACATTTATTAAATAAAAAATATTAAAAATTAAATACTCGATATACCTGTGAATCAAAATGTTTCCAAATTTCAGAGTTTTCGTTCTGTATTATGTTGCATGATGTATTTATATTATTATGCTCGTCGATATTTTTATTGGATTTAATTATTGCTGCAACTTTTTGTACAATTTGATCATACGTACGTTGGTACACGTTATGGTTGTCAAAAGCTTTTTTCTTGAAACGTGGATCTAGTATAGTCGCTTCAGTAATAACAGGTTGATCTTCAATGCGTTCAAACTTTTTATCAGCTTTTACTAACATTGTCGAAAGCATTAAATGGATAGTATGTGGTAATTGTATATCTTGTAATTTATTTTTAATGTGTGAATGTAAAACTTTGGTTATAATTAATACTTTAGAAATTGAAATACCTTTTTCACTACTAAGCTCAACAGTTGCTTCTTTAAAGGGCTTAAATATTTCACAATAATGTTGCATTATTTCAAAGTCTTCATTTGTTAAATTGTCTACGTTACCTATAATAGCAAGTGTAGAAATAAGGGGCTCTTTAATTACAATACACCTTTGAAACATATCGAATGTTGAGTTCCAGCGAGTAGTTACATCTTGTAATAGTTTTAATTCTGGATAACCCATTTGCACTTGTGTATTTTTTAATTTAGTATACGATTGAGTACTTCGTTTGAAAAACTCGACAATTCCCTTTACTTTTCTATGCACGTGTTTTATTTCATCCAGTCCACATTGTGCAATTAAATTTATAGTATGAGCTAAACAGGGATTGTGTCGCCAATTTTTGTTCATAGTAATAGCTGCTGTAATATTTGCTGCATTATCTGTAACTGCAACTTTTATTTTTTGAGTAATATGCCATTCATCAAAACAATTATTTAAAAATATTGACAAATTATTAGAAGTATGAGATTCTTCAAAATAATAACATCCAAGTAGATACGATTTTAAGACACATTCTACTTTATCAATAAAATGTACCGTCACAGCAACAAAACTATCGTTATTTATAGATGTCCACGCATCAGTGGTAAATGCAATAAATTGAGCATTATTTAAATTATTTTTAATTTTTTCCTTAGTTTTTTCGAATAATTGTGGTAATAAAGATTTTGTTACAGTTTTTCTAGATGGTAACTTGTATGCTGGATTTAATAAATGAATAAATTTTTTAAATTCTACATTTTTAACCAAACTAAATGGAAACTCTTTAGAAATCATAACTGCTAATTGCTCATCAAGTACTTTTCGTTTATTTATAGAAATGGGTTTCGACATATACGATTCTACTCGAGTTTGTAATGGACGTGTTTTTTTAATTGTATTTACATTAATAGAAGCATTAGAAGTACAAGGTTGAGTTTGACTATTTAGAAGTTGTAATTGTGATGGATTTTCATTATATTCATAGGGTTCATCGGGATCATCGACATTTTCCCTAACCATTTCTAAACGTGGGATTTTTCTAGCTTCGTATTGAATTAAATGCTTTCTTTTTAAATGTTTGGTTAAATTCGTAGTTGAACCCCCTTTATATGATATTGGGTTTGAGCAATATGAACATTTTGCCTTTTCACTATTCATAACTGAATGATTCCAGATATCACTTTTTTTCTCCATTTTATGAGTATATTTTAGTATATTATTGTTTTTAAAATAAAAAAATTAATCTATCTACTATTTTATTATATAAGTATAGTTATATAATGATTTAAATATATTATAATTGTATTATAATATTATTGTTTTATATTATATAAATATATAGTTAAAGATGAAAATATAAATTTTATAAAATAATAATATATTAATGTATAATATAAATATTTACCATTAGGATTGCGTAAACCGTTGAATAAAAAAACACAAATTAACATACTAAATAAGCAAAGTAAAGTAGTAAGATCAATAGCTGATGATCAAATGAGGACTTGGAATTCAAAAATGAAAATGTAAATAAAAATGACTCAAAACAATCAATAGTGAAAAGATTTATTTTAAGGGTTTGATATTATTATATTAAGTATATAATAATATAACATTATGTTAAATTGGTAGGTGGTTTCTGTTTTTTTTTCTATTTTTGACTCTTGAATTTGATTACAGAAATAAATTTATATTATTCTATATTTATTTATAATAATATAATAATGCTATTAGTGTTAAGTCACAATAAAGAGTAGGTACCAACTATTTTCATTTTTCAAGGCATAATCAATAATCCAATATTATTTTAAATAATATTACCTACATAATTTATCATTTAGATTTTTCGTGGCATTTTAGGTCAATAAAACTATTCCAGGTTTTATCGTTTAAATGTTTAATTATGAATAAAACAATAAATAACTAAATATTATTATAGTTTTGTTATTAATACGCAGGAGCAACATTATAATATACCACATATATGTGTACATAACCCATACCACAATAATCTACTAGTGTTTTAAATATTAATTGTCGGCGTCAGATAGATTAGCACACTAGCACAGTCACAGTGGCGGGTTCTCTGTATTTATTAATAAAGTCATTGTCAGCAGTGGAAGTTTATTTTGGGCTGTGCGAAACCAGAAACGCACACCGCAACTATACTCTGTTCCAAAAGAGAAGACACGAAGCGGTGACCAGTTTTCGTTCGGCGGCGCGCATTCCCCACCTACTCCGATAAATGCACGTATGCTCACCAGCGACCTCTGACACCCAGCTGCATCGTTAAAAACCATTATACGGCGCGCTGGGATTGTTGACATCTATGACACTTGGCGAATATACGTATAACCTGTCACCTGATAACCGTGCAAGTTTACACGGCTATCGCTTGCCGCATTTTAATTACGGTGTATACATCGTCGGCAATGATCGGAAATGATCGGCCGTCATTCGATATGCGCAGAACCCGTGTCTTCTCTTTTGGAACAGAGTATAGTTTGGGCTACAATAACTGAAAAATCGCCGCCGCTCCAATGTATGTAAAGCTGCGGCCTCACTGGGGGCGATTTACGTTTTTACGATAGCGTGTAGCGATTTTAACAAAAGTATGTAACTCATATGTAGTGGCCCCACTGAGTGCGTGTTACACACGCGGTAAATCGCTGATAGAATAAAATAGTTTGATATTCGGCGATTAATCGCAGAAACGCAGAATCGCTCTCAGTGGGGCCGCAGTTTAACGCTGACTAAATAGGTACTTTAGTCTATAAGTACGAGTACCTAACATAAAACACTAAAACAGTATACTGTATTACCTAATCACGGTTCACATCGTTCTTAGGAACGAAAGTTACATTGGTATTTCGGTACATTTCAATAGATTATCATTTACCAACTGAAATACTGAATAATAAAAAGTACCGATGTAACGAGTAATTAGGAATCGTTACATTTATGGACCTGTACCGATAGGAACGATTACTGAAAAGGAACGAAAATTCCCATCACTAGTGCCTAACGGATTTATGTTCAACTATTTAAAATGTGGTCAAAACGAGAACGCTATTTTTTCATTTTATAATGGGAGTGTTATCACC
>JAIUCT010004425.1:0-18389 GCA_021307375.1 Tetraneura akinire | reverse complement strand
CCAAAGAAGTAGAGGCCCTTCAAAATACAAATATTGAACAGGAAACATTAAGATGTTTAATCGAGGTGGCACAAGCACTCGAGATAACAATAAAAAGACAAGCCTTACAGGTATTCACTTAAGGCCTAGGAGATTTAAAACATTATATAAAAGCCCTACATCTAGATTCTCTTTTCAGAGCTATTCAAGCAGCTAGGGAAGAGGAGATAGTAAGAATATCATAAGAGGAATCCAGAAAATTATATAAGCCAGTGACAACCTCAAAACCCAAACAGGAGTATGTAATTTTTGTAAAAAACCTGGACACTGGGCACGAGATTGTCGATATGCGAAGACAGAAAATAAGAAAACAAATCAGAATACCACTTCAACGCCAGCTATTTCAGTTAGAACGGTTACTTGCCAATATTGTAAGAAGCCAGGTCATACGAAAGAAGTGTGTCGAAAATTGAAATACGTACAATCGCAAAGAAACTATCCAAATCATACCGAAAATAAATTGTCGGAAAACCAGAACCAACCGGGCTGTTCCGGCGGACGTCAGGTAGGGAGTATAAAAAGCGCCGAAATATTATTTCCAGAATTTTCGCAATAACGTTAAATTTGACAGATAATACCCTTACGTGCAGAACCTCTAAGACAATTAATCACAATGCGGAATTTTTATTAGACTCGGGAAGCGACTTTAATTTAATTAAAATTACTTCACTTCAGAATCAAGTAATGGTATACGAAGATACCGTTTACCATTTAAAGGATATCAACGATCAATTAATCCCAACAATAGGACGGACGAATGTAAATATTCAAATTGGGGAACGTATGATAAAAGCAGAATTTCAATTCCGAATTTCCCATTACACAAGATAGAATTTTAGGGAAACCATTTATAATAGGGAACCATACGATAATTAACTATTAAAATAATGAATTAATCGTACCTGATGCAGAACACACAATAATCCAAGCTCGTACAAAAACTTTAATTGCCATACCGGCTACAGAATATCAAGAAGGTGAAGTACTCTTAATCCCAGCTCAGAGGATTAACGAATCTATCATATGTAGTAATACCGTTAATAGTGTACGAGACGGATGTGTACTCGTGACTATTGTTAACCCCAAAGAAGAATCATTTAAACTGACAACTTCTCATATAAACAAAATCAGTATAAAGAAATTTATTACAGCCATAGTACATACATTAACTATTAAAGCAGAAACTCAATACAAAAGTAGTAGGATAACTACACTAAGAAATGTCCTGCGAACCGAACAGTTAAATTTTGAGGAACAGGAATCTCTCATCTCTATTTGTGAACAATATGCAGATATTTTTCATTTAGAGGGAGATAAATAAACAAATACAGAAGCGATTTATCATGAGATAAATACACCAACGGCAACACAGCCAATCAACGAACGCCCGTACAGACTTCCTTTTAAACATAAGCAAGAAATAAATAGACAAGTGAAACAATGGGAAGACGATGGAATTGTAACACCTAGAAGAGTCCTTGGAATGCGCCTTTGCTAGTTGTCCCTAAGAAACAAAATCGAGACGGTGTAGTTCAATATCGAATATGTGTTGATTTTAGGAAACTTAATCATATATCCAGTAGAGATGCAAATCCACTACCGAACATAACGGATATATTAGACCAATTAGAGAAATCAAGGTATTATACTACCTTGAATTTGGCCCAAAGTTACCATCAAGTGATGATGCACCCAGATCATAAGGAAAAGACAGCATTTTCCACCGAGTGAGGGCACTTTGAATTCCAACGTGTCCCATTTGGATTAAAAGGAGCACCCGCTACATTCCAGAGGTTGATGAATACAGTATTAACAGGGTTAAATGGACTGAAAACATTCGTATATTTAGACTATATTATTATACTCGTATACGCCCAAAATATCACAGACCATACGAGAAAACTTCAAGAAGTATTTGAAAGGTTAAGGTAGTTCAACCTGAAACTTCAACCAACAAAATGTGAGTTCATGAGGAAAGAAGTAAATTACTTAGGACACATAATTACGGACCAGGGAGTGCTCCCTGATCCACAGAAAATTCAATGTGTAATGAACTACCCAATCCCAAAAAAACAAAAGGATATAAAATCCTTCCTTGGTTTATCGGGATATTATAGAAAATTCATACTAGATTACGGGAAAATTGCAAAACCACTCACTTCGTTATTAAAAAAGGATGTTGAGTTTAAGTGGTCTGATTTATGTTAGAAAGCTTTTGAGGACTTGAAAAATGACCTCGCCAATAAACCTCTATTACAATACCCCGATTTTAACAGAACATTTAACCTCTCATGTGACGCAATTACGCAATTGGAGGCCCAATTGGAAAGGATCTCCCAACCTATGCTTCACGGACATTGAATAAGGCTGAGCAAAACTATAGCACAACGGAGAAGGAATTGTGTGCTATCGTTTGGGGAGTTAAGTAATTTCGACCCTACCTATTGGGTCAGGAATTTAACATTGTCACAGATCACCGAGCATTAACTTGGCTTTTTAACGTTATTGATCCTGGATCACGTTTAACCCGATGGAGGCTTAAACTAGAAGAATACCAGTATCAGATCCAATATAAGCCAGGATGTAACAATACAAACGCCGATGCATTAAGCAGAATCAGAGTCATGACTAGAGCACAAACATTGAGACATGAACAAAACCCAGAGTCTTCAGACAATACAGAATCTACAGAAACTCCAGAATATACAGACACTATAGAATCTTCCAAGATTGAAGAATCTTATCAGACATTTTTAAATGCAGATGACTTACCTACGTGCAATGTAACTGTGATGGTAGGAGATATTTTTAGTACATCATCGGACTACTCACTGGTGTATTGTGTTGCCGCAGATCTCGAAATGTCCAAAAGAGGTATAGCTCTCCAATTTAGACGAAGATTTGGAGAGATGCAACATTTAATCCAGGAAGAGAAAGCAATCAATGATGTGATATTTTTACGAGTAGAAGAACGGACGATTTTTTATTTAATAACGAAGTTACATAGTTGGCAAAAACCAACTTATCAATCTATATTCCATTGTTTACAGAGACTTAAGGTACTTTGTACAGAAAATGAAATAACTAAAATCGCTTGTCCTAGGATAGGATGTGGACTGGATGGACTCAAATGGGAGGAAATCCGCAAAATGCTTCGTTACATTTTTATAGACACTATAATTTATGTAAATGTCTACTCTAAAAATTATTTAACCGAAGATGACAAACTCCGGTTAATAACCGAATTCCATGACACTCCGTTAGGAGGTTATCAGGGAGTAACAAGAACCTTTAATAGATTATATTACCCAGTGTTACTGGAAAGGAATGTGAAAACAAATATTATTTATTAAGAGATGTCCTATTTGTCAAAAAAATATAATAGGGAATAAACCTTTGAAAGAGCCCATGGTGATTACAACTACCTCTAGCCGACCCATAACTAAGATACCATAACGGAAATTCATTTGTCCTGACACTACTGGATGATCTAACAAAATTCGCGTGGGCAGCCCCAATGGAAAACCATGAAGCCAATACGGTGGCACATCATTTCGCGACGCAGTTTATATGCTTGCATGGTCTACCAAAGAGCCTTATAAGAGATTGTGGTACGGAGTTTCTTAGCAAAATTTTCAAGGAGGTATGCCAACTTCTAAAGATTAAACAGACTTCAACAACCCCGTCCCACCCTCAGAGTAATGGTTCTCTGGAGAGAAGTCACCGTACTCTGGGTGAATATCTACGAAACTTTATTGACAATGATCCATTGAATTAGGATACGAAAATTCCTTACGCAATGTTTAGTCACAATTCTTCAACACATTCAGAAACTAAATTTCATCCATACAAATTGGTATACGGGAATTCCGTTACCATCCCCTCATCTTTATTAAAAGAACCAGAACCTCAGTATAATTATGAGGATTATCAGTTTGAAATCAGAAAGAAATTGCAAGAATCACATGCATTAGCTTTAAAGCATTTGATTGAAGATAAACATAAGTCAAAAATCCAATATGATAAAAATGCTAATCGCCGACTTTTTGAAGTAGGACAAAAAGTTTTGCTACTAGACAAGACCTCAATTAATAAATTAGCTCCAAAATGGTTAGGTCCTTTTGAAGTTTTGGAAGTTGACCCTACTCATAAAAACGTAACATTAAAGAAAAAGGTAAAGAGGCAAAAGTTTCATCCGAACCTATTAAAACCATTCTATGAATAATACTAACGATTCTCTATCACTGTTTACAGAAAATTGAAAATGAAAAATTCAACATTAACAATTGAGTATCTGTTTGTTACCTCAATTCTCCTACAAACGAACATAACGAAATGTCAGAACCTTCCACCCGCAATTGTAGCCACAATTACACAATTCAACAACACGGAAGGACTTAATTATAAATTTTTAGGCAAATTAAAAGTTACAGATTCCGATTGGAAACTAATAAACTTCTTGGATCTTGGATATTACAGAACGAGATACCTAGAGTTAAAGAGTTATCCAAGTTATCTAACACTACATCTCAACTCTGTAGTGAATTACGTCAGAAAATCGAAAACCCAGAAAATACATACAGTTGTAGACAGTTTGCGCAAGCAACTGTTCCACACCTCCATGAAATTGATCAAAATCACAAAAATATTTTAGCAACTATAGGAAGCAATGATCAATCTGAAAGTAGAAACCGTCGTGGACTCAGCAACGCCGTTAGTCGGATGGCCAACGTACTATTCGGTAGTGCTGAGAACATTTATTTTGGATTCATCTTCGATAAAATAACTCAATTAGTAAAAGTAAAGTAAAATATATCAATTTAATATCAAAGCAAGCTAGAATCATAGAAACAACAACCAATAAACATAATAACACATTAAATCAAATATTAACAAACCAGCAAAAACTTGAACAGAACATTCCGCTACTAAGCGAACAAGTAAAGAAAAACGCAGAGGATATTGATCAAATGAAAATCAGAACAACGCTGTTAGAACAGACTCTTTTCTTCGAAGTACTATTGAATCAATACGCTTATGAAACTCAAACTCTTTTAGCAATAATTGATTCAGCCCTACATGGTCAATTACACACCAGTGTATTGCACGCCCAGCGTTGGTTAACAGAACTTCGCGAAATTAAAGCAAACATCCCAATAGGAACGACTCGAGATTAAAGCAGAATCTATTTCTGATTTCATCAAAATCTCCGAAATAACAATTTGTCATAAAGGTCAATACCTATAATATAATTCCTTACCTATCACATATGATAGTCAAAGCCTTGTCTTAATCGATCCTAGTATGGAGATATTAGCAATTAGTTATGATACAGAAAAGTTTTTCTCGTTGACAAATAAGCAATGGGAAATATGCAGGGAGGTACAATCATATACACTTAGTAAAAGTAGTCAACCGATCCATCATAAATCTAGATCGAATATTTGTGAAATTTTACTCATGTCAAAGCCGCAGGACTTCCCGATATTTGTAAGATAAAATTTGTAACAACAAATGCATCCATGTGGAACCGACTTCCACAGTCAAACTCTTGGTTATTTTATACACAATCTGAAATAATAACAATATACTGCGAAAATCCAGCCAGAACATTTAATTTTGAGATTTATGGTGTAGGTCTACTGACTATTATCACAGCATGTAACATACATACAGATAAAACATAATTACTACCCTCTAATCACATAAGAGCAAACACTTATGCTGATTTAATTCTTGAAAATTCTACATTTAATGTCAGACATTCGTTTACAAAATTGTTAAACTCATTTATACCCCAAAGCATTATTAATGTACAGATTATAAAATATCTAACTAAATTTGCACATAGCCTGCAAGAATTAAAAACTTTAGAAAAACTACCCTTAGAAACTCCAAGTAGTATAATGAATGGTGTACACATGATAATATTATATATATTTATAAGTTTTCTAATTGTTTTAAATACTATTATTTGTGACGTTACGTTTTACTTTATGTAAGTGGAAAACGTCACGACGAACCTCCATTTTCGGATTAGTTCGCCACCACGGGCCGAGACTCCAGTTGGAGTCGGAGCATCCTGGATTTTGAGACTATTATACGTTACATAATAGGTGAAGGGAAAAAATAGGGAAAATAAATGAATACAACATTATTGATCTATAGAAAAAATTGTGTGTTATACTAGAAATGAAAATTAAATATGGAAAAATCCAGAAAGCATAAAAACCCATACATTAAATAAAAGAAAATAAATAAGATTATATACACTACATTTGATAGACAAGTATGTACAGTAACAATATTATGTACATTAACAATTATATACCTTTCAAAAACCCTATCATAATTATTTGCATTTAGCCGGCCAAGGCATATATAAACATTTACACCAAAAATGTGATACAAATACAATATCCAATATAATTATAGTTACCTCGTCAGTCACATGTGTGACTGACGTCTCCGTACTCCGTCCCTTAATGTCATTGCGTAGCCCCGCCGTGGGACGATGAGGTTTTTTAGGCCATCATGTTTATATTTAACGCACTGATATAAATATATAAGAACTCGAATAATTTTCTAATTCGATAAAAACAAATAATTCACTAGTATAAAATATCTAGATGTTACTAGTTTGGCGGTCGGTGGTCGATAGACACAAAACAGAGCGCAAAACAGTACTAATGCATCGTGTTATATAATATATAAAGTTACATAATTAAAATTTTACCTGGCCGGCATATAATATAATATTTTAATATATAGATAATATAATGAAAAAGCATAATTAAGAACATGGCTATGTAAATTATATAAATATTTAAATCATGTATGTGAGGTGATAGACAAAATAATGAGTTGTAGGGGGTCCGTGCGCATTGTATCGACGTGCACTATATATTTAAAATGTCATCTTTCATATCATGTTACACATTATATTGAAATGTAAAAATAATTATACAAAAATGTACAAGCCAGATCATCCAGATGCTGAGCTCTCGGAAAATAATTAAAGAAGTAAATTTAAGTTAAGTTTTTTTTTTGTAAAGGAAAATGGGGACTATTAAGCCCCCATGTTCCATTTAAGGGTAGGGGTGTTAAGAACCACTGTATTTAGTTATAAAATAATTAAACATATTGTAAACTGATACGTGTGCGACAACAGGAGAGTAGAACTCCCTTCGTTATACGACTGGTCTAAGGAATCTGCTGAATAAACCTTTTTGAACTGAAGACCAGCTCGTAGGCGAGGAGTCACACACGTAGCAGGCAGTCTTAGAGTAACGCAATACCACGACAGACCATTTTTCAGAGCATTTATATTATTAAAACAGTGTAACAATTAAATAGAGAATATTATTTTGAACCAAAGTAATTTTGTCTCGTTATTTTTTTATTTGTTGCGGAATCGCTAAGTGCGCATCCATATCATTACATATTAATAATACTTTTTATAAATACCTCACTCTGAATCATAACAATAATAAAAATAATTGATATTAAAATATTTAAAATAATTACCAGATCATGGTAATTTTCTTGATATAATATTACTTCTAAAGAAATATGACATTGTTAAAACTGAACATATTGATAAAATAGTTAAATGTGCTCAAGCAAAATCTGCATGTAAATCAACAGCTGTTCAAGGTAAAGGGTAGTTATTAACTTTTTTCTAGTTTACACTCCCATCTGGTATCTGACAATGGTTTTGGTGTAAGTTTGTTTACATGTTTTTTTAACAAATCCCATCGTGATATAGATCCAGAAAATATTGTATATATTTTTTGCAAGGTTCCAAAGAATGAAATAGCATAAACTGATGATTTAGCTATATCTCCTAAAACTAAGTTTAAAATGTGACTGCCACATGGAGTAAAAAAGGCTTTAGGATTTTAATGTATAATATGAGATTGTACACCTTTATATATTCCTCTCATATTCGCACCGTTATCATAACCCTGACCTCTACAATCTGAAATAGATAATCCTTCTAAATTTAACACATTTATTATTTTATTAGATAATTCTCCTGTTTTATCATTAACAATTTCAAAGCATATAAATCGTTCTTGAATTTCAATAAGATTATCTTCTATTTCTACATAACGTATTATTACTGATAGCTGTTCTTGATGACTAATGTCAGGAGTACAATCCAGTAAAATTGAATAGTATTTAGATTGTTTTATACTATTAATAATTTTAAACTTTACTTTTTCAGCCATTCTTGTAATTAATTCATCTTGAATACTGTGTGATAAATATGTATGCCCTCTTTTTGCACCTAATACTTTAGAATTATTACTAGTTAAAATATGTTCTTTGAGCACAGGATCAAACTTTACCATTAATTCAATCATTCCTAAAAAGTTGCCATTATGTGATTCTTATAATTTATCGTTTTCTCCTTTAAATGCCATATTATGTTCGGCCAAATATAAAATTGCTGCAATTATACGTTGAAAAATATTCTTCCAGCAAGTAGTTTCATTTTCTACAAATTTTTCATATTCTTTATCGATAGTATTGTTTAATTTAAGATTTTTTTCTGCTTCAAGCCACGTTTTCATAGATAACAAATGGTTTGATGATCTTTCATGCATTTTTAATCTTTCAGATAAATGAATCCAATCACAGAAACCATTTGTATTTAGCGCTGATGTATCAACATAGGTTTTAAACAGCTTACATGCTAAACAAAATATTTTATTTGTGGTTTTTGAATAAACTAACCATCTGCTTACTTGTTCTACAATATTTGGTAGTTTTCTTTTGTAATAATTTACAGAAAAACTTCTATTTCCCTTTTCTTCGTCTTTAGGAAAGTCAAAATTGTAAATTTGAATTGGTCCATTTTTTATTAAATTCATTCGAAATTTATCTGTAATTTTTTCTGGCCAAGCTCCAGGATCGTTGATATCAATAATTTTATTATTTAAGCGGCCCTCACACGATCAATATTACTGACAGTATTTTGGATACTGACAGTATTATTGATCGTGTGATGCGATTACTGATGTACTGTCAGTATGGAAAAACGATACTGATGACTGATGAAAAATTCGGATATTGAGTCGTCAGTATTTATTTACTGATAAAGATATTGACCGTGTGTGGTGGATAATGACAGTTCTTCAGTACATTTTTCGCAGCCATGGGTGACGAAAGCCGAAATACGGGTACGAGTGATTCGAGTACAGATAAACAAATCTCAGATAATCAAAGTTGATTATAAATGTCAATGTTCATTCGGAAATAATTATTGAAGTCCTTTGGATCTGAAAGTTGCACCTCGTTTATGACATTTAAACGTCTTCGTTTGGAAATCCATTGTTTCACCCATCGTTTTCGTTTTCTTGAAACTCGTTTATTTGGAACGGAAAAAGCTAATATAATTGCTAAACATGCTTTTTGCTTATCATCCATATCCAACAAATTATTTATTAAATAAAACAAAAATATTTATTTATTTAAATGAACACCCGCACAATCGAATTACAGATCAATACTGTGAATTGACACTAATTTTTACTGACCGTTTGAGGACTATACTGTCAGTAAGCCCAAATACTGTCAGTACTCATACTGTCAGTAATATTGATCGTGTGAGAGCTGCTTTAAAATATCGTCATTTTTCATATCATCTACATCTAAAACATTATTATCATGAACGTCAATAAATCTCTCACAAATGTAATCGTCATTATCATTTTGATGATTTGTTGTTTTTTCTTCATGCAATTGTTCACTTTGAATATTATCTGTGTTTTCCCTTTTTAAAAACTTACACATTGAATTTCTTTGAGTTTCTAAATATTCCTCTTTTTTTAGTTTTCTTTTTAATTTTTCGTTGCCGCTTAAATACTTCCTACCACGATCACGGTCTCGGCTAGTCATAATATTTAATCTACCAAAACAAACATGCACCTATTTTAATATACAATTACTGATTGTATTCATAACTATTTACTATTATTATTTTATTTACAACATTTATGTAAATTCTAAATGTCTAAATACATCTTTATTAATTATATATCTAACCTGCATATACTTTATATTTATAATTGTAAAATTAATATATTATATATTAATAATGTATAAATACTTTAAAAGAATATTACAATTTTTGTTTCACATGAAAATTATAATATTAGTATCTGTACCTTACTAATTGTAAGAAAATAATATAATGATTATAAATTGAAACTTTAACAAATGATTAAATATTTACATTTTTATTTAAATTAAATGAAAATTTGATCAGTTATATTTTACCATCATATTTTAAGTATACAAATTATACAATACCTATGTAATTTATGTCTTAATTTTAAATTAATATAATTCCAAATATAATAATATAAAATCATAATTAATACATCATAATACAAATATTATTATATTAAATCAAAGTATACATTGAATTTTTAATAATATATTAATTTACAATTTTATTTCTATTTAATAACAAACTAAAAATTTGAAGTTTTATTTAACAATGAATATTATAATTTTATAAACATATTTTGAGTATACAAATTAGATTACAATATCAAATACCTACTTATATTTATATGAGTACTTACAATAACAAGTGTATTTTTTGATTCAGGAATATAATCGGGATCTTTATCACTATCATCATCACTAATATTACAACTACTTACTTGACCATACTCATAATAATCGTAAATACTAGAACCAACCGATTCATCATCACTCTGCAAATAAGACGTGGTCAATTAATATTATCATCCATAAAAACCACGGTTCGCGTTAGGAATTATAATAATTAATAATTATTATATTTTATATTTACATAATTCATTTGCATATTGCATATTTTATTATTCATTTTTGCACTTCAAAATATTTAAAAAATTCACATTTAAAATACAATCGTAAATCGTCATAAAGGTACTTTTTATCACAGGTAAAATTAAAAAAATAATAGTTACGACTTTATTCGCCGGTGATAAGATTATAGACATATGATAGTATATCAACATACTACCAGGCCCCGGACACTTCAGGAGCGTCTAAAAACCGTACTGAACCATATTTTTATGCGCATGCGCGAACATTTTTATCATTTTTAACGAACATATTTAATTTTTAGTATTCTTACTTGATATAATGTAAAATAAAGTGCACTATAAATAATAAAATAATATTTCATAAGATTATTTTCTTGTATTTTCTTGACCTAACATTTCCTCACAAAATTATTAAAAGTATTAGAGTTAAAATAAATTAGGTAAAACCTATTGTAAATAAAGACTTTTCTAAGATGAGTTCTATAAATAGATGAGTAATATAAATATTGTAAATGATATATATATAATCATATTAGGTAAAAATGATTCAAACAATTTGTAGAAAAAACTAAAGAACGTACTTCCACAATATTGAATATAGTATATACCTACCTAGAATTATTGTCAAAATAAAGTTCACATTTTTCTTTTCTTTTTTCACTTTTTGTTCAAAATGATATTTTGTGATATATGTAAAAAAGAATTTTCGACAAAGTTTTCATTGATAAGACATCAATTAAATAAACATAAAATTACTAATGAAGTAAGAAAAAAAATTGTATCTAAGTGTATTTCATGTACGAACAAAACAATTATTAATTGAACATTTAAATACACAACTCGAAATATTTATTAAAAAAGAAATATTGAACTTTTCAAATGTATCAGGTATTTAGCTGTTATTAATAATATATATAATTGAAATGTATTAAAAAATATATTCAATTATTTTCTAGAATTTCAGAATTGGTTAGAAAAATATGAATCAGTATTTATTTTAATATTTATTTTTATTATTTAACATTTCAAAATTAGATAACAGATAAAAATGTTCGCGCATGCGCATAATAAACACGGTTCAGTACGGTTTTTAGACGCTCCTGACACTTCGGCCAAATCGCGAAATCAGTCGGCCATTTTGTTGGAAGAACTCAGTATGTCCAATTAACACATAAACTGTACACATTTCCTTTATTGTACCTTTTAATTTTTACAAAATCATATTGTGAAAAAATTAAATTTTTTCAGTAAATTAGTAAATTTAAAAGTAAATAATATTTACTTTTAATATACGTATATCAAAATATGTTCAACAACCCCATTTATTTTATATTGTTAGAATTTGGAGAAATAAAAAATTCTGATTTTAATGTAGGTAATTTGTGATTTATTACTACAAATTGTTTTAAATATAACACAGTTATTTGGCATTTTTTTTATATATTTTAATCTTAATAATGTTTTAAAAAATATACATTATTTACAATTCCTTTTTTTTACATTATAACGTTTATATTGTTTCATAATTTAAACAATTGTTTAACATTTAAAAATATTAATTATATACAAAACAAAAAAAAAACATGATATTATATGAAAATTGAATGTTTTACAATTATATTTTTACATTTTAACATTAAGGTGGGATTTGAAGTATCAATTCTTTTTCTCTATGTAACACACAAAATATAGGGATTTATACGTTTTCTATATGATTTGTTTCAATAACATTGACGAGATATAAGAAGAAAATTATGAAGAAGTGGGAAATTCGCTATTAAGTAGACTTTCTACCGAATTCAAATCTGTTTTCAGATCCATTATTGCAAAATTAGATTGATCAATGTTACAATCAACGTTGGAAGTAGAAAACGTCTAAATCCCTATTTTGTGTGAGTTAGACAGAGAAAGAAAATCGACGCTTCGAATCCCTTTAATATTATTTCATAATTTAAACAATTGAAAAATAATACATAATAATAAAAAAAAAAAGTTTTTAACATTTAAAAAATCTTAATATTAATTATAATAAAAAAATACAAACAAAAACAGAAAATGTTATTATGATCAAAAAAAAAGAAAAAATGTATCTGTGTTTTTAATTAATAATTTTAAAATGTAATGTAGTTATATAAAAATTAAATGTTTTTATATTATAATTTATAAATGTGAGAGAATTTGAAGTTTGCGGTTATTTCTCGGAACAGACAATAAATTTCTATTTAATGTTTTTAAAGCATGAAATATTCTAAGTCGTATATAAAGGTTTTTAAGATAATCAATATTAAAATTTGGACAAGGATGATTAAAATGAACATTATATATTTCATTTCTTAATTCTTTACCAACATTATTCTTTATAGCAATTATAGGGAAAATTTTTTAAAATTAAAGATAAATTTGGGGGGAAGTTTGCATCAAAGACTGTGTTTAAATGATCGACTGAAGTCAAAGATTCACTTATCTGCTTAGTTAATAATTCTACCTTATTTTCTAATTGGCTACACCTATTTTTTAAATCACGTACTTCCAGATGTAATTTCTTTTTTCTTGGCGTGTTAAATGAAAGTATCTGTGTTGTTTGTGTTGAGGATGACTGTGTACACGAAATTAAAAAAAAAAACAAACAAACAAATTAATTTGAATAAAAACAATAAGCTGATATTAACTTACGAATGTCAGATGCAGTATTTATCTCCATTGAATGTGCATCTTCTAAATTCTCAATACAGTTATCCATTGAAGTACTGCAGGAAACTGTACTGGTTACATCATTAATATCTACATCAGTCGATTCTAAAAATATATAAAGGTGAAAATAAATATAATAGTCTTGTAAAGTTGTACAATATATTTAAACTAAATAATTATACTTATGTAATCAATGTTATTATTACATAACTATTAAATAATAAAATGTGCATTTTGACTTACCAAACTCAGTGGGCAAAGCATTTGGCAAAAACCTATTTTTTTCCGGGCTTGTAAACATATTATTTTGAAAATGTTTATTACAAATCCGAAAATTATGTGATGTAGCCAATGGTTTTTCACACAGATCTTCTCTTTTGCAACTTATCAACCATTCTTTACAGCTATAAAACAAATTATTTATGACTTGAAACATTCTATATTTTATGGTATTTTTAATATAATACATACCGAAATGCATCCTTAGAAATCCTAAAATATTTACAATATTTTTCCATTGTATTCACTTTTGAATTGATGCAACTTTTTACAATGCACACATGTACCATTTTGACTAATGAAATGTGTGGAATGTAAATGTAAATGTAAATGTAATTATTTGCCAGTTAGTTTGGCTCAAAAAGTAATTTAAATTACGAGCAAGATTTTAACAAGTAAGCAGTAAAATCACGGAATAGAATGAATAACGGTATAATGATAAACAGTAAAATGCGCCAAAATGTTTTATCACAGAAATAATGATAATATTCTTCTTCCAACAAAATGGCCGACTGATTTATCAATTTCCCTATGCTGCCCCAAGGTTTATAGATACTAGAGGTTGCCTCAACACAACAATTATGAAAAAATGGGAGTAGGGGTTAATCGCATCGTGACGTCACCCGTCGTACAAAAACTCGCTTAACACTTTTAACGGTTTATAGTATATAATATGCGACAGCCGACTAAGTGAAATTTTTATTTTAAATTATTTTGTTGTGCCAATTGAAATAAATAATATGTTTAATTACTCATGGCTTCAAAGACTAAAGGCGGTTCATGTTGCGCTGTGGCATCATGCATTAATTATTCGGGCAAAGTAAAGAATCTAGGAAGATATGTATCATTTCACAGGTGACTATTTTTATTTTTATAAACTAAACTAAAATTTTTAAGAAAATCAGACCATAACTTATATGTTTATACTAGAAGTCATTTTATATTTAGTGTATTTATTTTATAAAATTGGTTTATCAATTTTTTATCTTTGAGAGTTTAGGATAATGATTATTACTTAATTATTATTATAAATTTACTAGGGACAAATGTATTCAAATTTTTGCTTTGCAACTAAATTGTCCTTATAATAATAAATAAAAATAATCATTTATGTTTAGATTTCCTAAGGATCTAGAATGCAAAAAAAAATGGATATTGAAATGTAGAAGAGGGGATAATTGGAATCCCAATTCATCTTTCATATGTTCTGACCATTTTACAGCTGAAGATTATGTCCGTGATTTAAAAGCAGAACTTCTAGGTAACTATACAATATGCTACAATCCCATGTGAAATTGTAACAAAATAATATTTTTAATATAAAATTATTGTAAACCTTTAAGGATATATTCCTAAAGTACGTTACCTAAAGCCTGAAGCCATTCCATCTCTTAATTTACCAGTTGATCATTGCCAAACTGATGAAGTTTCTACATCAACATTAAATCGTAGAAGTAGAATGGAATCAAAATTAAAAAAAACAAGTAAACAATGCATTTATGTAAAATTTAAATGTTTTATACCTATGTAGTTAGAATAGTTTTTAAAGTAGGTAAATATAATTCCAGACATATTGACACTTATTTTTTAATTTTTTATTTATGTAATATTGCAAATTAATTTTAAATAATAAACTAGGACTAAGTTAGTATTAATCTAATTATTATATAGAAAATAAATTTTCAAATAATTTTAATGTATTTTAGGAAACAAAATATAAAAATAAACAATTATAAAAATATCAGAATCATTATTTATTTAACTAGTTGTAATAAATAGTGATTTTAAGTGACTAAAAATATGATTTAAGTAGGTAATTATTATTGACTGAGAAAAATAATGTATTGGTGATATTTTTAATTTTTAAAATTACAATGATTTAATTATATATTACATTCATTATTTATTCTAAATTATGTTGGAGATATTTTATTCTAAAAATAGTGACTTAGTAGGTAAATACTCAATTAAATGTATTTTTCCATTGCATTTTTGATACTAAAATCTCTGTTCACTATAACAATAGAAAGATCTTTATAATGATAAAATGAATAGGTACATATAATGTAATATATTTTTTGTTTTAGGCTCATAATGAGATTATTGCTTTGGCTGTCAGTTCCGAAGTAGAGTCAACTTCAAATATTTCAACAACAGATCTTGAAGACGAGCCAACTCAATCCATCGATTATAAATATTTGTATGATTAATTGCTAAAAAATCATGAAAAACTAAAAACACAATTTACTATACAAGAAAAAGAAATATTATCGTTTAAAGAATCTGATGCAACTTATAAAAATATAAACGAAAATCTCAGATCTCAAATAAAAGATTTGCAGAAAAATTTGAATGTTGCAAATTTACAATTAAAAAAAATGGATAAGAGTACAGAAAAGCAAATAAAGTTTCTTTTTCAAAATAAAACTAGAACAATTGAAACTCAAGCCAAACAATTGCTGTCATCAGTGTTCACTAAAAATCAGTTGGACTTAATTATGAAGAAGAAAAAACGGGTTAATTGGTCTAGAGAAGAGATATCAAAAGCATTTACGCTCAGATATTTTAGTAAACGTTCATATGTTTACATCAGGGATGAACTGAATTATCCTGGTAAATAATACATATTTATGTTATGTGTTTATAATTTGTATATTAAAAATTATTAAAATATAATATGTTTAATAATTTATAGGGCTATTATCACTTCAGCGGTGGGCAAAGGGTATTGATATGAGAAATGGTGTTCTTGAAGATGTTCTAAAAATAATGAAACTTAATGGTGACAACATGCAGAACTATGAAAAGATGACAGTCTTAATGTTCGATGAAGTCAAAGTTTCTAGTACCATGGAATATGATGTTTTAAAGGATGAAGTTATTGGCCCCCATAATCAATTGCAAGTGGTTATGGCTCGAGGTATTGCAAGTCAATGGAAACAACCAGTTTATGTAGGATTTGACCAAAAAATTACTAAAGAGATCCTTTACGATATTATTAAAAGGTTGAATGATATTAACTTTAAAACAGTTTGTGTTGTCAGTGACTGTGGAGGTGGAAACATTGGTTTATGGAGAGCTCTCGATATAAACTATGAAAATCCTGTATTTCATTTGCCAACAGGAAGAGAAATAGTTTACATACCTGCCCATACAGCAATTTTTTGATTTTGATATCTTTATGATATCAGTACTATGTAAATATTTAAATATTGCAATAAAAATATTCAAATGATATTTCAACAATAACTTAAAATAAATATACTATTTATGTTATTGTGGTGATAATTTTACAATATTAAAATTAAAATATTAAAAAATATTTATTTAAATTATATTTAAATAATATTATAAAATTGATATTCATAGGATAAACACATATTTATATTTTTACAATAGTACATTTAACATATTACAAATTGAATATTAATAAGATATTGAAAACATATTGAAATTATGATACATTTTGTTTTTATATATTAACGCAATAATATTATCAAAATTAATATGCAATGAAGTTTATTTGTGATTATGATTTTGTAATTATATATGTAATATAATTCTTGATATTTCATACGCGTTACACGCAAGTTAACTTAGTTATAATTATAACTATGTAAAGTTTATTAAAATAAAATACAAAAGTATACTGTATACTTAATACTTATAATGTAATAAAACAACTATATATAATTATAATATATTAATATTATAATTATAGTACCTATATTATATAATTTATTAATACTAATGCGTGTTAAGTAATAATTATTGGGAGGTGTGCTCTCTGATATAGAAATTTGCTAAATCCTAAATAATATATAATATCAAATTCCATTATGAAAGGTACGGCGTGTGTCGTGAATTCGTGATATTGACAGCCGATCATAGAAAAGATAATATAGCCGCCGATAGACGTCTCGCGACAAGTTAATTCACGATACCGTTTAATAATGCGAATGCGCACGGACATGATATAGAAATCTGTGTTTACAATTTTCCTTATCAGTTAACCAAATACAATTTTGATAATACAATTCTATGCGCGCATAGTAAGGTATAGGTAGGTTTTAACGTTAATACGTGGCCTCGTCGCTACGAATCTACGATCCTCGCCCCTCGGTGCACATCGAAAATATCCCTCAATTTGTTATGAAAAACCACTTTTCCTGGGTATTAGAGAATGATTAAAAGCCTAATGTTTAAAAATGCGGCAAAAAAAAAAAAAATTTAATTTATCCGCACGCATACGCATTAAAAAAGTATCGAAAATTATCTTGTCGCGTGACGCCTGTGTAATACTGTAATATTGTATTGAGTATTGAGAATAGTAGTTGTCTTTTGTAGTTTTATTTATCAGTGTATACTGTATACTGCAGGTCTGCAGCGCCGTAATGCCGTACTGTCGGTGCCTCGGCGGTTTATCTTTAAAATACTATTTATATACAATATTCCCTAAATGCTCTATGTCCAAACATAATATGATAATAGAATGATGCGGCGTGCGGGGGGTTAATAGTTAATACACCATTTATGTTTGCGGTTAACCGT
>JAIUCT010004424.1:895-11747 GCA_021307375.1 Tetraneura akinire | reverse complement strand
AACTTCTTTCCATCGAGGTTACATGTAAAAGTTATGAATAAATCAGGACGCCCGTAATAACGAACGTATGTCATGGCGTCCTGAGTTTTTTCATGCATATACCGTGGTGAGCCAGTAAAAGATGACGGAAGAACTACCATCTGACCAAGATGGGTAAGATCGGTATCTTGTCTCCCAATAGCATCTCTAAGATGTATGTAATTATCAGCTCTGAGTTGCATTTGATTGTTTTTAATATAATTTTATAATTTAAGCGCTCTGTTTCAATTTTAGCGTACATATCAACTAAATATTGATTAAAAAGTGATCTAAAGTACAGTAGATGGTTGATTTCCGTTCGAACTGTTGTCCAACTATGACCAATGATACTTCACTTGTTGTTGGTGCATTATAACGTCCTCTGTGAGCATTATCAGGTTTTCTATCAGCGTGTATTATAATTTCAAAGTTTTTACTATTTTGAGGTACTCTTTCGAGTGTGGTTTTCAAGTCCTTTATGTATTGGTTATCATGGTGCAACATTGCTTGTAATTGTTTTACCAGGCTTTGCTTTACATCAGCGAAGTGGCTACATCTTAAGCGTGTTTCTCTCTCATCATCTCCAACGAAATAAATCTGTAGAAATTGAGGATTTTGTTGAGGTAAAGCTTGCAAACTACCAATTAAATGATACACCTGACCTTTCACTTTGAATTTGGGCATAAATCCATCTTCGATAATTTGTTTCGCTCCAAAAGATGTCATTTGGAAGCAGTTATTGTATTTTCTAATACGGTCCATGAAATTTTTGTGATTAGGAATGAACCCCATAATCAAACTGTAAAGAGGTTCAGGAAGAGTTAAAAAAGACGGATGTTGTACTTTACCGGCACTACAACACATTCCAGGCGCATCTTCTTTGAATTTTTGAGCATCGCAGTATACGCATTTATGACTCATAGTACCCAAAGATACAGTTTTATCCGTCTCATAAGCTATTTCTGATTCATATTTCATGCCGGAGAAAGCTTTTATTTTCCATGGACGGATTCACCTTTCTGATCGTCCTCCTGGATTATTTTGTTCATATTTATGAACTTGTACTCTATTTACTTTTGGATTTTTTTTTTTACACTTAGCTGCTGCTACTTTATGAACTTCTTTATTTTTGAGCTGATATTTAGTAGCAGATTGTATAAGCTGTTTTTTTCTGATATTATTTGTAAATCTCTTCCGTCGTTTTTTAGTATGCTTCTGAGAGTTGGGTATGTTATCAAACTCGTCAGATACAGATATAGTTAATTCATCTTCATATGGTAAATAAACATCAAAATGCCCATTAGATAGGTTTTGCATAGAACTAAAACGAAATCTCTTTACGGGGTTCCTTTCTGAACCAAATTTTTCATACAGTTCACCATTGAGGTACACCTCAATAAATAACAAAAATAATTGTCCGGCTGCCACCAGCTCACATAAACCTCCATAAGTATTAAATTTTAACATATCAGTAAAGTAGTCAGCAGAACTACGATAATTATTTCCATCACTATCATGTGACATTATTGAATAATCTTCCCAATTATTTATCACATAGGTTACTATCATTTTACGTACTTCTTGGGCCTTATCTTGAGTGTCATATAACACAAAAGATATTGCCCTAAACAGGTAAGCTCCGTCACCAATAATTGGAATGATAGTGTGGGACATCATTGTGCCATTTATGTTCAATAATTCGACAACCATATTAATTATTTTTTAAGTATGTAAATTTTATTTTAATTCACTTCAATGTTTAGAAAGAACCGTAAATAAACTGGGGTACGTTACCCCAGTAACGTATTAATACCATGACGCATTAATAATTAAAACACCTTGTCCTTGTCCTTTTGTCCTAGGTTTTTCGTATTTGCATGGGTCTATTATACTACGTTTCAAGAGAGAAGGTACACGATTCGCGCATCCAACTGACGCCGTCAACAGCGCGGAGGCCCGATTTCCCCCACTTCTTACCGCCCGACGGCTCGCCAAATCAATTATACACCCCGATAACTTTGAGTGTTACGTAGTTAATGTTGTAAACAATAGTCGCCGTTTAAAATTTTAAATTATGTACGTAGGTAGAGCTACGTATGCAAACGAGTCGTTGCCGACCGTCGCCTGAACGTTTTACGATCGTAAACGAACGGGCGATATTGGTGGGATATGCGCATCGGCGGACGAAAAATCGTGTACCTTCTCTCTTGAAACGCAGTATATACTCTAAACTCTATTATTGTATAGTGTATGCTATTACATTACAATATTACAATGATATTATATTATTATAAAAATATAAACTAATAAAGTAATAACTAATAATTTTAGTAAAGGTAGCAGTGTAATAACTGACCACAGATGACAGATCGTCTTTAACTAACGAACATATTCTTTAACTAATTTTCTTATCCATGAATAAAGACTACATAGGTACCTAAACCATTGTTCTAAATATGTAATATTTTATTTTTATATAAAGATTCCTTAAGATAAAGGACAATTATTTTTTTTTATAATTTGTTTTTTTATTTTCTAAAGAATAAAACGTTTAAATCAGCATAATTATTCCATCATTATTATTAAAAAATTTAATCGATTATTCGATTAATTTTAACAATATAAAAATAATCGTATAATTGGTAAATAACTGAATATTCGAAATAACCGAATATTCAAAATAATTGAATATTCGAAATAATCGCCTATTCAAAATAATCGAATAATCTAAATAATCCATAGTAAGATTATTCAATTATTTAATTATTATTCGATTATTAATCGATTATAATCGAATATAATTCAAATAATCGATTATTACGGGAAAAAAATAATCGCACAGTCCTAGTGCGAGCGTACGACAGCATGCCTACCCCCACTACTACTCCAGTTGGGAAAGCCTGTGTGCGTCGTCGATTATTGCGGCAAGCATTATTTTCGTCATTTTCGTGCTGATCGGTGGTGCGTCGGTGGGCGGTGTCGGCGCGGGTGACACGGAAGGGGAAATTTGGGCGGCCACGTCTAGCCACCGTGCGTCGACGGCTGCCGTACCGCAAACCCCTCACTCACCGTTAAACACCTGTTTTGTATTTTTATTTTTAAGAACCGTAAATAAACTGGGGTGCGTTACCCCAGTAACGTATTAAGGCGCCTTCACAGCTCACCGTGAAACGTGAAACGTGATTTCCGATAAAAAAATTCTAGAGCTGTGATTGGTCGAAAATTATGGTTAGCTTGTGGTTAACAGCAATTTACTTTACCTATACCACTTATACCGTATAGTTGAACACAATTCTACTCGAGCCGTGATGTTCACTAATGGTAACATGATAAGAACAATTTATGTTTTTTTTTTTTTACATTTTGATAATTATAATTTAAATTTATTTTTTATAATATACTTAATAGTTAATATTACTTCTTATATAATTATAATTTATATTTTATAATATACTTAAAAAAAAATGCAAAACATCCATCCATCTCATGTTGTGGTAAGTTGAGGGTAAACAGTTATTTATTTAATTAATTTTGCACGGAATTGCCGCTTTTTATTGGCTTATTAATGCACTTTATTTAGGGCCGCCTTTGTAAAAATTGCAAAACATTTGTAGTAGGAAATATTACACATGCATGCACTAATAGAAGCACATGTAATGTACCATCTAGTTAGTATTATACTTTTATTTATTATAATAAGTGTTGTTTTTGCTTGCTATTGCATACCTTTTAATTTTTAATTGTTTGTGGATCAAATTCATCCATAGTTTGTAAGATTTCAGCCTCTTAAATAGTGGCTTACTTATTACCCACTGTCGAGGGGGACACTCAACAGTGACCTAAGGGCCGGGCCAAGCGCAATATGTGTTGCGTTGGCTGAACCAATAGGTTTTAAAAAAAAAAAGGACCTAAAAATCAATTAAATAAAAAATAAAGAATGGACAGCTATGTATACTAATATTATTAGATTTATTGAATATTAAATAAATAATTTTAAATATTAAAAGAATAATTTAGGAATGAATCTAGAGGGGGAAAAATTGAGGAAAATATGTGCATATAAATACGTAAAAAAAAAACAAGATTATAGATATAAATGGGATTTTTGGGGTTGGGGGTATATTACTGTAGTTGTTGATTGTGGACTTGATTGAAGATGGATGGGCTGTTGATTGAAGTGGTTGTTGGTGTTGTGGTTATTGATTGAAGTTTTTGGAGCTGATAGTTGTATTTATTACGTATAGCATACGATGGTATATAATATATATTATTATATATATATTTGCAATAGAAACAGAAATAACACTACACGATCCGAATAACAATAATAATAATATTAATAATGTTAATAATTATAATATGTGAAATAATATGTTTTTATTATTTTTTTTTGTCTCGACGTCTTGTCCGTTTGACGGTTCAGACGAAAGTCGGCGATGCAGCTTTTGGTGTGGTAGACGGGGGTGGTAGCGATGTCAGGAAGTAGTGGGAATAACTTACACAAACAGTACATGCGGGACATTACAGTTTTGGTATGGGAACGCACAGTGAGCGGTCAGCTCATTTAAATAGATTCGGGGGAACGACACCGGACGGCCAACAAGTGTATAATATTGTTAATATATAAATATAAATATAAATATACATATATTTATATAAAATGGCAAGTTACAAATTTTGGAACGTTACAAGTTGTATCTAAATATTATATTACTTATTAACTATATATTATATTCCTAATATGTTAATATGTAGGTATCTAAAATTCATTATGAAAACAATTAGGTTTATGTTTTTAAGGTTCTATTAGTGAAAAAATGAATCCAACAACTTCTATTTTGGAGTTTTATGATGATATAGATAATGAGCAAAGAGAATGCAGTAATGATGTCACTGATGATGATAATAGTTCAATAAATTTAACTTCACAATTTATATATGAATTAGAGAAAAGACGTCCATTATGGAACCATCAACTCCCAAAAATAGAGAGATATCCAAATATTATTAATAAATTATGGAAAGAAATAGAAAAAGAGTTGAATTGTAAGTATTTTTAATATATTATCTTACCTTTTTAGTAAATATATTTGTATGTTATGGTTCACATAAACATTGTTAGAGCAATGATATAAAAATAAGAAAACAGTTTGTGTTTAAATAGTTTATTAATTATGTTTTAAAGATAAATTATCAGTTGAAGAATTGGAAAAAAAATTTGCCTATCTTAAAGATCAGTATAGGAGAATAAAATCCAAAAGTAACAATAAACCAAGTGCTTCTAAAGCTGAAAAACCTCAAAAGCCGTGGGTACATTTCAATAGTTTAAGATTTTTGGATGATGTAGTTTTAATAAAAAAGAAGTAAGTTACCTTATAATGTATATCTAATATTTGAAATTAAAATAAATTTTTATTAATAGAACTATATCAAATATGCAAGAAGCAAATGTTATTGATTCTGTGTCCGATACTCCAACAAATATAGTAGCAACGTAGATGAAAAGTTTGGAGAAAGTTTGTTAGAGGAACTAAGAGCATCTAGACCAAAATCTCCAATACGGTTAGAAAAATCTTCTGATGATAAGTTTGGCGATTACTTAGTGAGTTTGATGTCTCAATTATCACCACAAAAAAGGAGAAAATTACAAGGAGAATTTATTTCTACTGTTATTAGCCAGTTAGACAATTAATTTTTATTTATTTTTAAATATATTCAAAGAAAGAGTAAATATAAAATAAATAATGTTTTTTATTTTATTATATTTTTTCATATTGAAATAATTCTCCTTCGTTCATAAAATGGTGTGTAATTTTTTCTCTTATTGTTTTAGCATTTTTACCATAGTAATTTGATCCAATATTCCTAATAGGTGCTAATGCACCGATTGCATCATTGCAATCACCATGTCTGGTTTCTCCGGGTTGATAATATATCTCAACATCTAGATACAATAAATTAAAATTTGTATATTCTTAACAGTAAATAATAATAACATTTTTCAACAACCTTCTTTTCTTTCATATTTTTTTGTGTAATTGTGTAGCACAACAGAAGCTTGCACAATAGCATTCACTGTTTCTTCAGTAGCTATTATCGGTTTACGAAATATACGCCATTTAGAGGCCATTATACCAAAAGTATTCTCTATACACCTCCGTGCTCTACTTAATCTTAAATAAAAATTATCATACAAAAAATTAATTAAAAATAAATATGATAAGTATTAATATATTATTTCATCTACCTATAATTAAATATAGCTTGATCAACAGGCAAATTTGATTTTGTTCGTCCAGGATAGGGTCACATTACATTTGGTAGCAACATGAATGCCTCATCTGCCACAATATAATATGGGATAGGTCCATTACTATTATCAATAGGTGCATCATCAGGAAAATCTATTTCATTATGAATAATTTTGTTTCCTAAAATGGAATGTCTAAATACTCCACCATCACTACTGCGTCCTGGTGCTCCGATGTCCACAAATGTAAAATTATACATTGCATCACACATTGCTAAAAGCACAATACTATGGGTACCTTTGTAATTATAATACATTGAACCACTATTAGAAAATGCCTATAAAATTTAATTAATTATTTATCATTCTTAATAAATATTGTACTTGATGAACAATATGTTTGCCATCTATAGCACCAACACAATTAGGCATATTCCATATATTTTTAAAATCATTGGCTATTTCCAACCACCCTTGTTTATTTGGAGTGAATAAAACCTTAAAAATAATTAATATTCTCAGAAAAACTGAATAATGATATATGCAGATAATAAATTAATAATTTACTTTATCTTTTAATACTTCCCATAATGCCAAACAACATTCTCTAATTATTTTTGACACAGTGGACTCTCCTATTCTAAAAGAATACATTATACTGGTCATACTATCGCCAGTTGCTAGGTATCTTGATATACATTAAAAAATATTATGTTATAATAATATCTACTTTTAGGCTTTAATAACAATTACTGATACTACCTTAATGTTGCTGATAAAATCTCTCTGGGTGAAAGAATATCAGGTCTATAAGGTTTTCTGATAATTATAGGAGCAATTAAACTAACTAAATCTTCAAAATTTGATGGTCCCATACGCATAATGTTATAAAACATTGCCGAATTACTTAGTTGATACTCCTTTATAAGTGTAGAATAATGGTCTAAATGTCTACGCTCTTTAAAAATGGGTCGTACATGCCATCTTCGATTTTTCTTTCTATTATTTTTAAATACACAAGATAATTAATATATTTATACAACTATACCTTATCCGTATTGATTTTTATATATACTTGTTTTTTAAAAAATAAACAGCACATGCTGTAATTAGTAATTTTCTTCTATACACCTTTTTTTCATATTCATAATATTCTAATGATGACATTATACAGTATAATTTGAATATATGTTATAATAGGAATATATTTTAAAATTGAATTTTAAAAATTAGAATATGATTAGTACGACGATAAAATATAACAAATGTACAATGAAATAATTAATACGCTAAAAACCAAACACTATATAATTCAATAATTGTATACTTTATAGTATTTACTATTTGAATTTTGATTTTAAATAGTGAATACACATTCATAATATGTTAATTTTCCCCGGTTTTTATTTGAAATTTCCAACCTAACCTATAATTGTATGGGTTTATAAAAATATACCAAGCAATCATAACCATAACTACACGTTATTTTCTGACGGAAAATATCGTGAATTATCACGTTTCACGGTGAGCTGTGAAGGCGCCTTTAATACGATGACGCATTAATAATTAAAACACCTTGTCCTTGTGTATGCGTAAAATTAACTATTTTGTGCTCTTTTTACCCTTTAAAATGCGAATTTCGAAAAATCCTTTCTTAGTGCGCCTATACATAGTAATAAGTACATTTACTGAAAATTTCATATCCATAGCTTCAGCGGTTTAGGGTAGGCGATGATGAACCCAGGACAAGTCTTTTTATATATACAGATAATTTAGGGTAATCTATATCTATAATAATAATGAAATTATTAGACGTGGTCATTATTTTTATTAATTTATATATGAATAATACGTATAAATGTATAATAAACAACTTGGTGCGCCGAGCTTGCCGGCCGAAACCGGAAACGCACACCACGTTCCACGACTAGTTTGTGATACGTCATAATAAATTTAATAATACCTACCACCATAAAACCACAATAATAATTACAATAGGTAATTGTACCTATACAATATTATTGAAAATTTCAACGTGGCCACGAGCTCATGTAGATGGGGATGACAAAAATTGCAGTAACTGCGATATATCGAAAAATCGATATTTCATCATTAAACATTCGATAACGATATATCGTTACCTCCAAAGCATCGATGTATCGTCGATATTAACCATAAATATCGATATTTTTTTTAAAATTATTTTATTAACAGACACCCAACAGCCATAGTAAAACTATTTTAAAATTACTATTCAATTTTCCAAGTTTTAAAAGCAATAATTTACAACATTTTTGTCGTATTTTTTTTTCTTTTAAAATATATAAAATAGTTTCCACAGACCACAAATAAACACACAAACTGCTACGTACCTAATAAAAATTACCAAAATATTTTTTTGAAAATGATGGCTGGTCGCTGGTGTGTAAGTGATTGCAATCTATGGAGGTGTAGGACTAAGGTGGCTGACCCTATATAGTTTGTAGATAAGGAGAGGAAAAATAAAAAGTATACAATAACAATATTTAATTAAATTTTAATAATTAATGAGTAGAAAAAAAATTATTATATTTAATAATATAATATAAATATAATAATAATATAATAATATATAAATAATAATTGAATATTATATAATTATATAATAATAATGAAATATAATATATAATATAATAGTTAAATAATATTATAATATATAATATCGCGGTTGCGCGTGAAAAAGGGGTTAAGTCGTTAAGTCATCATTTTGTGTAAAATGAGTTATATACATCAAAAAATGCAGAAAAAAAACTCTATTGAATGTGATTGATAATTTTGAGTAGAATACTATTTCAAGACATAATATTGCCATGTGCGTTTTGTGATAATTCGATTTTTTTGTGTCCAAAGAGATAAGTCATGCTCATGCACATGTCTTTCCTGGCACTTATAATATGATGATGATAAAAGAGTTAAGTCAGACTTAACTCCTTATACACAATATTTAAATCTATTATAGAAGAGTTAAGTCGGACTTAACTTATTTTGCACAATATTTAAATGTATTATGAAAGAGTTAAGTCATATATTTATTTATTAAAATATAAAGTATAAAAATAGTATTTCCATGTGATAAAGAGTATTTTGTTAGGTAGATACTGATAATATTCTAAATATTTTTATTGAATGATATGTACACGCGCAAAGATTCTTCAAGAAAATATTTACCTTCTCACTGGACTTTAACAGATTTATATTCAGATTATAAAGAAAAAAACCAAAATAATCTAGTTAATCGAAAATTTTACGAAGAACAATTTCATTCTTTAAACGTGTCCATTACGGCCAAATAAAAATACATGTATGACTTGCGATAGATTAACTATGGCCAACAAAATTAAAAATCAACAAGACATAACTAATAAACTACAAATACATCAGGCGCAAGCTGATTTAGCTTATAGTATGAAAGCATAAGATAAAGTAATATCGAAAAATGATGAAAAATTACATACTACTCGTATAACATTTGACATGCAACAATGCTTGCCTACTCCAGTAATATCTAGTTCTTTAGCTTTTTATAAACGTCAACTGTGGACGTATAATTTAACGATTCATGATTGTGATAATGGTCAAGGCCACTGTTTCATATGGAATGAAACATTGGCTAATAGAGCTGGAAATGACATAGCATCGTGTGTTTATAAGTATTTAATAAATTTATCACCAAATATAAAGCACGTAACTATGTATAGTGATACATGCGGAGGTCAAAATAAAAACAGCTACCTATATAGCTGTTATGTGTTTAGTTGCTCTTAGAACAAATCCAAATCTTCAAACAATTGATCATAAATTTATAAAAATATAAAATCTAGATCAAATATTAGAAATATTTATCCATATACAATAGAAGATGAAGAACATGAAATTGACGTATATGATAAAAAAAAAAAAAGGATTAATATTTTTGATTTCATTTCATTATTACTTACGTACGATTATATATGTATATATATATTTTTTTTGCATTATGTTAATTTTTTTAAAAAAACCATAAATTTTAACTATGTTTCTTGAAGTATAAGAACATTATCAATTAAAAATAAGATTTATTTAATTTTAAAATTGTTCTTTTTTCACAATTATTATTATTTTATTGATAGAAATAAAAAAAATTCAGTTTTTGAAATATTGTGGTATTCATTATAATAAAATTAGTATATGTATTCATGTGTTAAAAGTGGTATGTCAAATTAGAGTATTGCAGAAAGAGTTAAGTCAATTTTTTTTTTTAAAAACGTTATTAATTTATTGTATTAAAATAAAACTTAATAAAAATAGATAAATAATATAAAGCGTTATTTGTACAATATTTATGTTCATTTATAATAACTTTCACTTTAACATGCGATCTTGCATATTTATTTGAAGTTTGTTTTTTATATCCTGTAAAGTTTACTTCCATTGACTTAACCCCTTTTTCACGCGCAACCGCGATATATTATTTATTTTATTATATTATTATAATATTTAAAAATAGCTAAATAAAATCAAATTTAACAAATGAATTAAACAACAAATAAAAATTAAATTAAAAAA
>JAIUCT010004420.1:494-11681 GCA_021307375.1 Tetraneura akinire | reverse complement strand
TTTTGAACTTCAAATCTTGAATATGAGAAAATAAAATTTACAAAAATTAAAAATTATATGTATTGTCAAAACATAGAATACATTTCAATTGTACATACCTTATTGAAGCACTCTTTTTTCGTACAACTTTTTTCATATTTTTATATTTTAATTGAATCTGTTCTGAAGTTCTTGGAACTAATATTCTTACGCTATTAAACTCTTCAGTGAGTTTTACCCAACATTCCTCCTTTTCCTTCCACATAACAGCATCTGTTTTTTTATTTTCCAGTATATGTTGGTACTTTCCAACCAACTCCACAATCATTTCTTCCTCTCGTTTACAAAAATTTACATTTCTTTTGCGTTTCTTTATATCATTGTTCGATTTCATATTTCAAAAATTAACATAAGTCAAAACCAAGACAAATGGAAATTAAAATGGAATTAAAAAAATTAATAAATTATAAAAACCGTTATCAGCAGTGTTATCACTGCTATCAGTAAAAAATAAGGGGAAGTCATGGTTAATACCACGAATGAACTAGTTAACCTCAGATTTATTAACTTCCACCCATAAACTGGTGGTGAAACCGAAGTAATGGTAACTCTGGATTATTGGTAAACTCGGAGTTAACTGATCTAAACTTTAATTCCTACATGGTGAAACCGGCCATTAGACATATTAAAAACATATTGTGATATGATTCTTAAATCACATTGTTATGATGTTTTCAAAAAATGTTAGGACACTGTTTTTTATGATTTTAAAAATATTTATTTCTATATAAATCAATAAAACATATTGTGGACATGCGTTAAAAAAAATATTTCCAGTAACATATAAATAAAATATTGATATAATGTTATCATGTTCCAAATTGCTATTTGGGAAATTTTAAATACAGTGTTTTATTTAAAAATTTTACTATGTAGGTACATATTATGTAATTTATTAGTAAAAAAAAATTTTCAATAAAAAGTTTTATTTAAAAATCGCCCCTTCCTAAAACGTTGGCCAGGGACGCCCCTGAATCAGTCATTGATACTTTAGAATATGTAAGAAATTCTGAATGCTCCAATGATAATTCTGCTGTTCACATGGCAGGATGTTTAACAGATTACTTCCTTTCTAAGCGATTCATATTGACTGCATTTTGTTTTAAAAAAGTCTTTGAGATTTTAAGCCCAGTTAATACTTTGTTGCAAAGTTCAGACCTTGACCTTCTTGCTGCAATACAAGTTATAACAGAAGCTCAGATGTCCATAACAAAACTAAGGCAAAATAAAGATAAATTTGATTGTCTAATTCAACAAGTAAATAGTTTTATTGAAGAAAAAGATGAGTTAGAAATTTAGAATTGAGGAATTAAAAATACATCGTGCACGAAAAAAAAGAATGATTAATGAAATATGCGAAGATGAAACAAGAGTTAATCCAATGATAAATTCAAGATTGATACTTACTTTGTTTGTATGGATGTAATAAATTCATATTTAAGTGAGTACTTTAATATACTTACAGTCGGGATCTTTAAAGACATTGCACTATTATGTAAAAGACGAATTTTAGAAGTAAAAAAAAATCTTTCATCACTTCCAGAAGATTGTTTTTCTACTTTTTGTGAAGTCTATGAGAAATTTATTGATCAAAATACTTTAAAAAAAGAATATATTCAATTTTGTGAAGTGTACACATCATTCGAAGAAACCTTAAATCTTCCATGAAAACTTCATACTGAAATAGAATCTATTGAAGAGTGTGAAGATGTTTTCGACAAATCATTTGAATCCAAGCAAGATGTGGAAGAATTGTCTATTGATCCATTAAATGCTGGAAATATGAAATTAATATGGAAAATATTTCAAGCTGGAAAATTAGATACTGTTTTCCCTACACTTAATACAGCTTTGCGTATAGCTCTTACTTTGCCAATTTCTTCTGCGACTACTGAGAGATCATTCTCTAAATTAAAAATAATTAAAAATCGACTTAGAACTACCATGACAGAATCTTTATTTGAAAGTTAATGATAATAAGTTGTGAGCAAGACATTGAAATAGTCCCAGATGAAGTATTGGAAAAATTTGCAGCAAAGAGTACCAAATTGGCAAAACATTTAATATAATTATTAATAAATAATGATATTAATGTCAAATTGATAAGTAACACGTTATACTCTTTTAAATAGTGATACGATTTTATTTTTTTTTTTTTAATTTCTATTAGATATTATAATAATAAATATTTACATACCAAAAATTGATTATAACCTATAATTACCACGATTATTATTGTGGGATAACAATTTATGGCAATACAACGTTTTGTATTAACATAGAATGTGGTCCTATATAAATAACAGAGGCAATATTACGTTTTGGTTTGAACACGGCAATACCACGTTTTGACTTGACGAAAATAGTGGCAATACCACATTTTGAATTGAATAGCGATTTTTAAATCGATATTTCGCATGAAAATAATCGATTAGAACGATTTTGATAACAAATTTGAATTTCTCGTGTTTTTTACAAAAGAATCGATATCTAACTAGATTTTCATATTTTTGGCAATACCACGATTTGGATTATCACTCTTCAATTATGATTAATATGAATAATGGTATATCTAGAATTAGATTCATTCAAAGAGGTTTTTGTGGTATTCATTACAGTATTCTAAAAAATACTGATTTTTGATTTGAAGAGCTTTGATTAATAATTGAAAGTAGGTATTACGATATTACATTTGAATTGAAATATTAAACGCTTAATGTTTATTTTGGTAAATAACTAGTTAACACTTAAAAGTTATAACAATAAAAATATTTAAATCTTAAGACATTAGAAACTAAGGGACCATTTGTAAGATATAGATATATAAAATATAGCTTTAAAACCCTACATAAACTACTGTCATTTAATTTGAGAAACAAAATAACTAAAATATTATTTCAGTCAAATTTTCAGCACTTTAATTTAATTATGAATTCTATAAAATATTTTTTATTCAAGTATTATGCAACACCACAATACTGAAAACTGCAAAGTAATAATGCAGTCATATAATTATGTAAATAATATCTTTATAAATATTTAATACCTTACAAACAGATTTTCGATTAGTGTCAAATCGAGCTGGTGGATTTGGCACATTAAAAAGTGTTGGAATGCATTTGG
The DNA here is from genome assembly GCA_021307375.1 of Tetraneura akinire. Classification (NCBI taxonomy): domain Eukaryota; kingdom Metazoa; phylum Arthropoda; class Insecta; order Hemiptera; family Aphididae; genus Tetraneura; species Tetraneura akinire. Next base: position 8,519 of record JAIUCT010004420.1, on the reverse strand, counting down.
CTTCAGTTTAATGATTCCATCTTGTCGATGTAATTTGAACTGACATTCTTCAAAGTGGAATTAAATACAAATTTCAAAATAGGTAAAAGGAAATAATTCAATTATATTTATGGAAGTTATGTTTTAAAAAATAAATACTTTGCATAATTCTGAGTGTGCTGTTGGTGTCCACTTATCTCGCAGACAATTTTGCACCCATTTATCTCTTCTTTCTTTTTCTTTAGGGAAACGGAATAATTTTGTTTTATTTTTCCGGGAGTTGCTGCAATTTGGCGCAGTACAAGCTCCCATTATTAAACAAATATTACAAACTAATGTACTACCTACTTATACACAATTAATTAAACTTAATATATAATATATAAAATAATTAATAAAGTAAAATCTTCTATATTATATTATACCCCACACAGAATTTGGAAAATGAAATTATTTTAAAAATATTTTCTTATGATTTAAAGCATAATATTTTATTATTAATATTTTATAAATATTTTAATTAGATTTATAGAAAAATATTTTTCGAATAACAATAATATAATATTTAATAAATAATTTGTGGAAAACAATTTAAAAATATTTCCAAATAATAAATGTACAATATAATTTGTTAAAAAAAAAAAAAAATAATAATAAATGATAAATTATTATATTTACTAAAACAATATACTACCTATATCAACTAATATAACATAATAACTATTTATCATTTTAATATAATTATATAATTATATTAACATACAAACTTATACACACCTACACAATAGGTACATATAATTTAATTAAATCTTAAAACTTAATATAGGTACACCACTAATATTTCCAATAATAATAAATATAATAATAATTGTAGTATACCTAAAATTAATTGTATATAATTATATTAAATTATGTTGAAAAAACGAAAGTTCTATTATTTTTTTACGATGATACATATACATATGCTTTTTATTAAATTTTTTATTTCCCCTTATATAATAATTGAATTATAAAGTAATTTTTTTTTATGAAAATTGATTTAGAACGTATAATAATTGATGAATCACAACGATTGTACAAGATTACTAAACCTGTAATATTGTTGTAAGGCAAAAATCCCTATTAATTTTAGTATTTTATTTTATTTTTAATTAAAATGACAATGCGAATATGCCTATAATAAATTATGGAAAATACAGTTTTTATTCAAGTCATTATAATTCAACACTATGATAATTATTAATTACCTACCTACTGTAAATTTACAGTTACTTTTTTTTTTATTTTACTCTTAGATTCTAAGCGAAGTGAATAATGTATTGGTTTTACAATGAAATCGTGTATCTTATTTTTTTTTTTTGTTTTTAAGTATGAAGAGACACTTTTACTACCGAAAATAATGCTCTGATATTCATGAATAGCATATGTTTCTGGTTGGAACGTGGATGTTGTTGGTACTTTATTTAGGTCATTTTTTGAATTTCTCAAAATTGACCCTATGCGTTAGAAAAAATGACGAAAAAACGGCAATATATTAATCAATACCTACATTATCTGACTGAACTTCGCTCAGAATCGTTTTTTCGAATGCAATAGTTTATCATTGCATTCAAATTCTAATTAAAATTAAACACTTTAATTTGCACACCTATATCCCTATGGCAGGAGTATCAGATCGTCTTTTTTTTATTTTACTTTTTATAATATTATGTGAAAAATAATTAAACAGAAAAATTTTTATTTTAATAAAGTAATAGAATTATATGATTTAGATTTTTCTTATAGTTATAAAATATATAATAATATCCTCGTATAAAAACTATAAATGAGATTGAAATATTAAGTCTATGTTGAGTAATATAAATATATTATATTGAAAATATTAGGAAAAAATAATGCAAAATGGCTTGTCCTAGGACTCGCAAAAACTCGGACGGCCCTAAATATGTAACCATTAAAAATCAAAAGTTGATATTATTTTATAATTTACTAGGTGCTTGATACTCCTGCAGCAACCAAAGCTTGACCAGCCGAATAGCTTTACCACCACCATAGTTCCGCCAGTGGAATACCGGTGGGGGAAAAGCTTTTCCGCCACCATAGTGTTCGGATAGAGAAGTTCGGGTACGTCGAGTCGAAAAGAGTGTAAGTAGGACAATACTTACACTCTTTTCGCGTGAACAGTCCTTGACCGACCACGGTAGTCACCACGCGTAGTACGCCTTCGCCGCACTCACTTACCCCGGTCGGGATCCAGTGTGAAAAGCTTTACCACCACCATAGCTGCCAGTGTAATACCGGTAGCGCCAGTACTATATTATTTAACCATAACAACGTATGCGTTCGAACAATTATCGTTTATAATATAATCTAACGACCACGATTTGTATATAAATCATACGTTTAATTTTACAGAGTCAATAATCGATACGTAGAAATATAATGGGAGACATATCGATATAGTGTATAACAATTATTAAAAGTATTTATATAGTGTCAAAAAAAAAAAAAAAACGGAGTATATAATATTAAGGGTATAATAAACGATTAAATATATTAAATCAAAATATAAGTATTTTCGATGTAAAAAAAAAAATAACTCGTAATAATATATAATATTATTTATTACGGTTGAAATCGGGCGGACATTAATTCCGTCGGTAATACGGTCGCGTAACGGGCATACGCGGGCGGTTTAGACGCCCGGCGCCTATTGCGCATGCGCGTATAAGAGAGCGCCGGAAAATTAACGAAAAAAAAAAGTGCAAAAAAAACCGAACGCGACGGTCCGCCGCCGACGGATCGGGATTCGAACCCGGTTGAGTTTGGGTAAGATATCGAAAAATCCGCGAAAAAAAGCGATCGGGCCGTTACGGTACGGCGATCGACGGCGGCGCGAAATTGTCATAGGCGGGGCAAGAGTGGTGGACTCGACGGACCGTTTTCGGACGTTTATCGGAGAAACGCATAGATAACAGAATCCGTTATCTACGGAGAAGCGGCGGTCGGTTATCGCGTCGAACGATATTATTGCGCAAAACGCCGTTATCAGGAGGGGCCAGCGCGAGGTGGGCCCGACGGCAGGCGTTCGTTCGAGAGCGCCGAAAATCGCAAGGAAAGTAAAGTTGTCAAATAACGAAAACGGCCAATATAAAATAAGGTTTCGCGTAAAAAATTACGAAACCGATTTTAATAGAAAGAGGAGGAAAAGTTGACCGCGAAAGAAGGAAATTTCGAAAACGCACGACTCGCCCGAGAATTAATAAGTGGAATATAAGGAAATTTGTATATAAATCATACGTATAATTTTACAGTCGAGAATCGATACGTAGAAATATAATCGGTGACATATCGATATAGTGTATAACAATTATTATAAGTATTTATATAGCGTCAAAAAAAAAAACGGAGTATATAATATCAAGGGTATAATAAACGATTAAATATATTAAATCAAAATATAAGTATTTTCAACGTAAAAAAAAAAATAATAACTCGTAATAATATATATTATTATTTATTACGGTCGAAATCGGGAGGCCATAATATAATTCCGTCGGTATTACAGTCGCGTAACGGTCATACGCAGACGGTTCGGACGACCGGCGATTAATGCGCACGCGCGTATATGAGAGCGCCGGAAGATTAACGAAAAAAAAAATAAATGCAAAAAACCGAAAGCGCTCCGCCGCCGACGGATCGGGATTCGAACCCGGCCTGTTCGGGTAACCGAGCCGGGTGCGGCGGCCGTGTTAACCGCCGTAAAGTACCTGCCTAACCGGTCTCTAACCTAACGCCTAATTCTTACCTATCGAGTGTGCCACGGTGGCTGCTTGAATAATCGTCGAAAATCGGTGTATTTCAATTGTTTCGCGATATCGAAAAATCCGCGTATTACGGCGAAATATTGCGCGTAACGGTTGGAAACCCGACCGCGAAGGGTCCGAAAACAGTTTTCGACGCTTTTCAAACGAAATATACGCGAAAATATGCGATCGGGCCCCAAAAAACGACTAGGTTACGGTACGGCGATCGACGGCGGCGCGAAAAAAACGACGACTACGCGAGAAACCAGAACGGAAAAAAATTCGTTTCCTTCGTAAATCGCGGGGAAAGGGTGTCGGGCCGTCGACTAATTTTAAAACGCGAAAAAACGAACGTCCGATCGTCGAAAATGGATAAGAAGGACGGGAGACGTAAAATAAATATACGGCGCGAGACGTTCAAGGCGGAAAAGGAGTGGCGGTCCGACGCACCGTTTTCGGACGTTTATCGGATAAACGGCGGTCGGTTATTGCGAACGATTTACCGCGCGAGATCGAACGCGGTTATCGGCGTTGTCCGAAATCGTTATCTCGCAAACGTAGGTTTCCTACGCGTTTCGCGCGTTACGGTCGCCCGTCGACCGATCATCGGTCGTCGGTTTTACTTTCTAGAAAGGCGAACCGTCGCAGTAGGGGAAAACCAAAACGGCCGAATTGAGAAAAGGTTTCCGAAACCGATTTCAATCGAAGGACGATAAAAACTTGACCGCGAATAGTGCTAATTTCGAAGAAGTACGACGAATGGTAGAATTTATATAATAAAAATTAAGAAAAAATTGTTGGAAGAAAAGAACAGTGATTACTTGCGTTTTATAATAGTAGACTAGGTGCTTGATACTCCTGCCGCAACCAAAGCTTTACCACCAACATAGTTCTGCCAGTGGAATACTGGTGTGGGCAAAAAGCTTTACCACCACCATAGCTTTTCCGCTACCATAGTATTCGGGTGGAGAAGTTCGGGTACATACTACATTGAGTCCGGTGGAAGTAGATCTTTATCGGATATTATAATAAAACGTACAATTTGCCCCCTCTGAAACTTCACCACCTTATAGTACGGAAAATTATCTTTCGATTGATACCACTTTGGAAAAAATCCAAGAGGGTTTTCACGGGCAACTTTGCACTCGAAGTTCGAGATTTGTACATTTTTGTAGCTCTTCGTGTTATAATATATTAAATGAATATGTAGATTTATATATTATAATATTAATTAACAATTGATTAAACTGTCATTTTATTACAAAATTATATATTTATAACTAATATTTACATCACAATTTTATTTCATAAATAATATATAATATTATGATTTCATTTTAATGTTTTCTTCTTGTTTTGTCAGTTTATTGTTCACCTGTGGACAATAAATATAATGTTAAATTTAGTGCCTTATAATTTTATGTATATGCAATATAATGTACATATTTATGGTAACCTACAACTTGGCTAGTGATAAGAAAGGAGCTATCTTCACACGCACAAATGTAATAGGTACGGTATTTTTTTTCGTATTTTCTATAATGCTATGACTGTATTTATATTATAATAATTTAATGTACTATTAAATATAATAGTATTTGTATTTTTTATAATGCTACAACTATATATTATAATAATTTAATGTACTGTAATGTTTTTGTATTTTTTATAATTACTATCTACTATTATAAAACGCAAGTTATCAGTTTTCTTTTCTTCCATTAGTTTTTTTCTTAGGTATGACTTATAAATTCTCGGCCGTGTCGTGCGTCTTCGAGATTTCCACATTTCGCGGTCAACTTTTTGTCCTCTTTCTATTAAAATCGGTGTCGTAATTTTTTACGCGAAACCTTTTTTTATATCGGCCGTTTTCGTTATTTGCTAACTTTTACTCTCCATGCGATTTTCAGCGCTCTCGGACGATTGCCCGTTTTCTACGTTTGCGAGATAACGTTTTCGGACAACGCTGATAACCGCGTTCGATTTCGCGCGGTAAATTATTCGCGATAACCGACCGCCGTTTCTCCGATAAACGTCCGAAAACGGTGCGTCGGACCGCCTCTCTCTCTCCGCCATTGAACGTTTCGCGCCGTATTTTTATTTTACATTTTCTCCCGTCTTTTTTATCCGTTCTCGACGATCGGACGTTCGTTTTTTCGCGTTTTAAAATTATTCGACTGCCCGACACCCTTTTCCCGCGATTTACGACGGAAACGTATTTTTTTCCGTTCGTATTTTTCGTTCATATTTGTCGTTTTCTTCGCGACGCCGTCGATCGCCGTACCGTAACGGAGTCGTTTTTCGCCGCCCGATCGCTTTTTCTACTGTATTTTTTATTTTAAAAACGTCGAAAACGGTTTTCGGACCGTTCGCGGTCGGGTTTCCGACCGTTACCATCGATATTTCGCCGTAACTCGCGGATTTTTCGATATCGCGAAACATTTTAAATACACCGATTTTCGACGATTATTCAAGCAGCCACCGTGGCGCACTCGATAGGTAGGAATTAGGTGTTAGGTTAGGGACCGGTTAGGCAGGTTTCCTTACGACGGTTAGCACGGCCGCCGCCCCGGTTAAATTACCCAACCTTAACCGGGTTCGAATCCCGATCCGTCGGCGACGGAGCGCGTTCGGTTTTTTGCATTGATTTTTTTTTTCGTTAATCATCCGGCGCTCTCCTATACGCGCGTGCGCATTAAACGCCGGGCGTCCGAACGTCCGCGTATGCCCGTTACGCGAACGTATTACCGACGGAATTATATTATAGCCGCCCGATTTCGACCGTAATAAATAATAAATAATTTTATATTATTATTATTAATAATATATATTATAACGTGTTATTATTTTTTTTTTCACGTTAAAAATACTTATGATTTAATATATTTAATCGCTTGTAATACCCTTAATATTATATACTCCGTTTTTTTTTACTCTATCTAAATACTTATAATAATTTTTATACACTATATCGATATGTCTCCGATTATATTTCAACGTATTGATTCTGGACTCTATAAAATTATACGTATGATTTATATACAAATCGTGGTGGTTGGATTATATTATAAACGATAATTTTTTGAACTTATACATTGTTACGGTTAAAAATATAGTACACTGGTAGCTATGGTGGTGGTAAAGCTTTTCACACGCACCTGCATCACACTGGAACCTGACAAGTCTTAGTGACCTAACCTAACCTGTATCCCACTGGAACCCGACTGGGGTAAGTGAGTGCGCCGAAGGCGTACTCCGCGTGGTAGGACTACCGTGATCGGTCAAAGACTGTTCATCCGAAAAGAGTGTAAATAGGACCACTAGATTGCGAACGCCCTTCAATACGCCGGAGGCCGATAAAATACTTTAATAATCGTTATAACCGATAAAGATCTACTTCCACCGGACTCAATGTAGTATGCACCCGAACACTATGGTAGCGGAAAATTTATGATGGTGGTAAAGCTTTTCACCCTCACCAGTATTCCACTGGCAGCTATGGTGGTGGTAGAGCTTTTCACGCGAACCTGTATCCAAGGACAGCTAGTCTACTATAATAAAACGCTAACTCCGTCATGGAAGAGGTTTTTACTTATATTCCGTATATAAATTCTACCGTTCGTCGTACGTCTTCGAAACTCGCACGTTTCGCGGTCAACTTTTTATTTTCCTTCTATTAAAATCGGTTTCGTAATTTTTCACGCGAAACTTTTTCTTAAATCGCCTTTTTTAACTTTTAGCTAATTATTTAACTTTCCATGAGCAAACAAAACATAAATAAACAAACAAAATAAACAGCCGGTCCTTATCTCACTCTAACGCGTGATAACGGAATTTCGCGCGGTAAACCGTAAATTATACGTCGCGATATCGTATGTTTTTCGAAACGTTATTCCCGTCCCCTTTTCGCTTTTTCTCCCTGTTTTTCAATAAATTAACGTCGAAAACGGTTTTCGGACCCTTTGTATACGGGTCTCCGTCCGTTACGCTCGATATTCCGTCGTATTTTGAGGATTTTTCGATATCGCGAAACAGTTTAAATACACCGATTTTCGACGATTCTTCAACGATCCGTAGTGGCGCACTCGATAGGTAGGCAAGTTAGGAAGCTAGGTTAGACAGGGCACCGAAGGTTCGAATCCTGATCCATCGGCGGCGGATCGTGTTCCGATTTTTGCATTTTTTTTTTTTTTTTTGTTAATTTTCCGGCGCTCTCCTGTACGCGCATGCGCATTATGCG
>JAIUCT010004414.1:11658-23817 GCA_021307375.1 Tetraneura akinire | reverse complement strand
TCTGAGTGAACTGCAAAATCTTAGAGCTGCGTAACATCAGTTACTAACCAACGTGCTTTAATGGTAACCCTATTTAATAGGTGATAAGAAAATCAAGGTGAGCAATATGAAAAAAATAAATATTTTTTTAAAGAATCATCCTTCTTATTTATTTCCCATTTTATTATTTTCCTGTTCTACACTTGCTTATCAAAAAAACGAACAAATATGTCAATTCCAGTGGGGAAGGTTGTTTCTGACAGAAACATGCACTAAAAAAAATAGCGATGAACAACAAATCCTTCCTTCTCCTCCGCAGTACCAAACATCGGAATACACTCCACAAGGGAGAAGGATGGGAAAATTGAGGCCATTGCCCCCCCAACTTGTGAAGTAATCTTGTCTCTGTTTAAGATATCCACATTAATTGAGATGCTTATCTATGATAATGAGTGAGCGCTACTTTTTTAATATTAGCAATAAAAAGCAACGCTACTTATTTAGACCTCTTCGGAAACCTACTGCGTGATACGGATCCTGCGTTGTCCGGTGCGCGCAATCCTCATGTACTTTATGTTAACGAAGGTTGCTGTGCGCCGGGCGCCTTGACTCCGCATAACGAACTACGGTTTCCAAAGAGGTCTATTATCGAAAATATCATTAATAACGTTTTGCAATCATGATCAAATTTGGCATACCTATTATTTGTGTTAGACTCTATTGTAGGTTTTTCTGTATCTTAGATCGGTTAAGCAAATAATACTGCAGGATGAAACGATGATAAAACAAAGGACATTAAAACGTATTGTTCAGACCACCGGTGTTGGTTTGCATACGGGAAAAAAAGTGACTTTGACGATGAGGCCCGCAGCGGCTAATACTGGTATTATTTATCGTCGTACTGATTTAACTCCAGCAGTCGATTTTCAAGCAGACGCAAGGTCTGTTCGTGATACTTTACTCTGTACTTGTTTAGTTAACGAACACAACGTACGCATTTCTACTGTTGAACATCTTAACGCCGCCTTAGCCGGTTTAGGGATTGATAACGTTATCATCGAAGTTGATGCTCCCGAAGTGCCTATCATGGATGGCAGTGCCAGCCCTTTTGTGTTTTTACTATTAGACTCAGGTATCAAAGAACTAAATACAGCAAAAAAATTCTTGCGTTTAAAAGAAACCGTGCGTGTTGAAGAAGGCGATAAATGGGCAGAACTATCCCCCTTTAATGGTTTCCACCTAGATTTCACCATTGATTTTAATCATCCGGCTATCGACGCTAGCACACAACGCTATACGCTAGATTTTTCGGCAGACTCTTTTGTACAACAGATCAGCAGAGCCCGTACTTTTGGATTTATGCGTAATATAGAGCATCTCCAGTCCCGCGGTTTATGCCTCGGCGGAAGCTTCGATTGTGCCATCGTGGTAGATGATTACCGTGTCCTCAATGAGGAGGGTTTACGCTTTGGTGATGAATTTGTAAGACACAAAATGCTGGATGCTATTGGCGACCTATTTATGTGTGGTCACAATATCATCGGTACTTTTACCGCGTTTAAATCTGGCCACGCATTAAACAATAAACTATTACAAGCTGTATTAGCCAAACAACAAGCTTACGAGTACGTCACCTTTCAAGATAAGGCTGAATTGCCATTAGCATTTGAAATGCCATCAACACTGTTGGCTTGCTAAAATAGCCTTTGATTTAGAGAGCCTTTCGAAAGCTTCTGTAACAGGGTTAACTCGATAATAAAAAATAAAAGAATGTATTCCACATAACACAATTGAGTGTTTTGGCGCTTTTTTGACAAAATCTTCACTAACAGAAAAAAGATTTAAAATAAGCGCCCAAAAGAGAGTTTATTGTAGTAAAAAATCATGCGTGATCACTATCAAGTAAAACATCAATTTTTTGCCAGTGCAGCCAAACGCTCAAGAGCCGCTCGTAGCTTTTTTGGGCAACATTTTGCCAATCTTTTTAATTCTTCAGCGCTTTTAATACTTAATCGACACAATGACACCGATTTTTCCGTACTTGCTGCAAATTTTGCGGACTCTCTCACAATCTCATCACCTCGAGCCATTAACCCCGGATTAATTCTAATGTCGATTGATGCCAATGATGGTAGAATTTTCTTTCGAAGTGCGGAAAGCAGATTAGATTGCTCATAGCGTAATGCCATCATCCAGTTAGCATTAGCTATTTCTAGCACTAGAATATTTCGTCGATAATTAGCAATACGGCACCAAGGTTGTAATTGTGATGGAAGTAATTCTTTCACTTGTTGGTTGAGTTTTAGCAACGCAATCGCATGTTGTTGCACGTTATCTATGTGAAAAAAATAGGATCCTGAATTTTCATGTTGAAAATTATACGATAATTCTTTCCCTGCTGTCATAGCATCATCGAGCAAAATATTTAATAATTGAGGACAGCTTCTTCGCATTGATAAGACTCCTGCGTTTTTTAAATGTGATGAATATTTTAAGTTATTGGCAACAATTTAACAGAGGCTATTTTTTTCGCTTTTTTGGCAGCGTATCAGCGAGCACAAGTACCAAGCAACACAGTAGCTTTCATAAAAATGCTTGGGAGATTTTTTCCACATTAAATATACCCCACTGTCCTTCAAGTTGCCGCTAAGCGGTCAGGGCGTGAGACCGATGAGCGTATACCCAATGAATTTCGAGTTACGGCAAGGCGGCAATCAATCGAATCGGTACATGACTGAAATGAGTGATCGCTGCCAACAACACGACACGACGGCTTCAAAGACGAAGGGTATAGACATAATTCGAGCGAACCCCCACAGCCAACAACGCGGCGGCTTTAAAGGCGAAGGGTATATAACTTTTGATTGCCCATTTAGCGGCATTGTAAGAGACATGAATAATTATGCTCACTAAATTACTCACTAAAATATTTGGCTGCCGTAATGATCGTACTTTAAGCCATATGCGCAAAAAAGTATTTTTGATCAATCAAATGGAGTCAGAAATTGAAAAATTATCAGACAGTCAATTACGTGCTAAGACCGATAAATTTCGTGATCAGTTAGCGCAAAATGAAACATTAGAAAATCTAATATGTGAAGCCTTTGCCGTCGTTCGTGAAGCGAGTAAAAGGGTATTTGGTATGCGCCACTTTGATGTCCAGTTAATTGGTGGCATGGTACTCAACAAACGTTGCATCGCAGAGATGCGAACAGGTGAAGGTAAAACATTAACCGCAACTCTTCCCGCTTATCTTAACGCGCTAAGCGGTCGGGGTGTTCATATTGTTACTGTCAATGATTATCTGGCACAGCGTGATGCTGAAAATAATCGTCCTTTGTTTGAATTTCTTGGAATGAGCGTAGGCGTTAACATGTCAGGCATGGATGCGGCCTCTAAACGCGCAGCCTACGCGGCAGATATTACTTATGGTACTAACAACGAATACGGTTTCGACTATCTGCGTGACAATATGGCTTTCAGCCGAGAAGAACGTGTACAACGTGGATTACATTATGCGCTTATCGACGAGGTCGACTCCATTTTAATTGATGAAGCACGCACACCGCTCATCATCTCCGGTCCAGCAGAAGATAGCTCGGATATGTATCTCAAAATTAATACCCTGATCCCAAAACTTATCCGTCAGGAAAAAGAAGATTCCGAAACCTTCCAAGGCGAAGGGCATTTTTCCGTTGATGAAAAAGCACGTCAAGTCCATTTAACAGAACGGGGATTAATGTTAATTGAACAAATGTTAATCGAAGCCAACATCATGCAAGAAGGCGAATCTCTTTATTCTTCTAGCAATATCATGCTAATGCATCATGTCACTGCAGCATTACGGGCTCATGTATTATTTGTTCGTGATGTTGACTATATAGTTAAGAATAATAGCGAAGTGATCATCGTTGATGAACATACAGGCCGTACTATGCCAGGGCGGCGCTGGTCGGATGGATTGCATCAGGCTATTGAGGCCAAAGAAGGGGTTGAGATCCAAAACGAAAATCAAACACTGGCGGCGATCACCTTCCAAAATTATTTTCGGCTTTATAAAAAATTAGCGGGGATGACCGGTACTGCCGATACCGAAGCGTTTGAATTTCAATCAATTTATAAATTAGATACCATTGTGGTACCGACTAACCGGCTCATGGTACGCAAAGATCTGCCTGATTTAATCTATATGTCCGAACAGGAGAAAATAAACGCAATTATTGAAGATATTCGCGAACGTACTGCTAATAAGCAGCCAATATTAGTAGGCACTATCTCTATTGAAAAATCTGAAATCATCTCTGACTATTTAAAGAAAGAAAATATCGCCCACCAAGTATTGAATGCCAAATTTCATGCCAAAGAAGCTGAAATCATCGCACACGCAGGGCGACCGGGAGCGGTCACTATTGCCACTAATATGGCCGGACGAGGAACGGATATTGTACTGGGTGGTAGTTGGCAGAGTGAAATTGCTCTACTGGACAATCCGTCACAAGATCAAATTGACGCCATTAAAACCGCCTGGCAGATCCGTCATGATGCGGTACTAAAATCCGGTGGTTTACATATTATAGGTACTGAACGCCACGAATCGCGACGCATTGATAACCAGTTGCGTGGACGGGCAGGACGTCAGGGAGATGCAGGCTCATCACGTTTTTACCTCTCGATGGAAGATTCCTTAATGCGGATTTTTGCCTCTGATCGTGTATCTGGCATGATGCGTAAATTGGGGATGAAACCCGATGAAGCCATTGAGCATCCGTGGGTTACAAAAGCAATCGCTAATGCGCAACGTAAAGTAGAAAGTCGTAATTTTGATATGCGTAAACAATTATTAGAATACGACGACGTTGCTAATGATCAGCGGCGGGCTATTTATAATCAACGTAACGAATTATTAAACGTTCCAGACGTGAGTGAAACCATTAACAGCATTCGTGAAGACGTGTTCAAACGAACCATTGATAACTTTATTCCGCCTCAATCACTAGAAGAAATGTGGGATGTTAAAGGGCTAGAGCAAAGATTAAAAAATGATTTCGATTTAGAGATTTCACAGTGGTTACCAGATGAAAAGCAAGCAAAAACAGCGCCGTTAGATGAAGAAACCCTACGTAAAAATATTCTGCAACAAGCGATTAAAGTTTATCAGCACAAAGAAGACATTATTGGCAAAGAAATGATGCGAAACATAGAAAAAAGCGTCATGTTACAAACACTTGACTCGCTCTGGAAAGAACATTTAGCGGAGATGGATTATCTCCGTCAAGGTATTCATCTGCGAGGCTATGCGCAAAAAGATCCAAAACAAGAATACAAGCATGAATCTTTTGCGATGTTTTCCTCTATGCTGGAATCGCTAAAATATGAAGTAATGACGATACTAAGCAAATTACAAATACAGCAGCCAAAAGAAATTGAAGCGCTAGAATTGCAACATCGTGAAGAAGCAGCCCGTTTGGAAGTACAGCAAAAATTCAGCTATAAAAATAATTTTCAAAATGACAAGAGCTTGTTACAAAAAACCACAGAAGTACCCAGTTCAATTAATACCGAAAATAAAGTGAGTCGTAATGATCCATGCCCATGTGGCTCCAATAAAAAATATAAACAGTACCACGGCCGCTTATAGTGGGCGCTGACAGGTCTGCTGGAGAAAAAAATTGCAATCTTCACAAGTCTCCGTCGGCATTATTCGTAATGCGCAACACAAAATACTGATTACTCAACGCGCGGTTGATTCACATATGGCAGGGTTTTGGGAGTTTCCTGGAGGGAAAATAGAGCCTGGGGAAACGCCTCAATCTGCGCTAAAACGCGAATTATTAGAGGAAATAGGGATCACTATTGAACAAATGTCCTTATTTAAAGTGTTGGAGCATCGTTTTTCTGATCGTATTGTAACCTTACATTTTTATTTAGTAGAACAATGGCAAGGGAGGCCATTTGGTCGTGAAGGACAACCGATGCGCTGGGTGTGTCAGCATGAATTACAAGCATTAGAATTTCCGTTAGCAAATCTCGAGATCATTCATATGCTAACCGATGCCGCTCCCTTTTTAAGTTAAGCTGATACCGCTAATCAAAGTTGGAAAACCTGTGTTAAAACGCCGCGGCTAACAGCAAAAGCTTCGGCATATACCCTTCGCCTTTCAAGTTACGGCAAGGCGGCAAGGGCGACCGACCGATGAGCGTAGACAGACTACCTGATGAGGCGAACACCCGCAGACAACAAAGCCGTAACTTGAAAGGCGAAGGGTATAGCCGAATCAGTTTAATTTGATTCAAGGCGGAGGAGCGCAGACAGTACAAATAGTAGGGCAAGTGACGACAACACTTAAATCAAATTAAACTGCTTTGGCTATATAGCTATGAAGGCAATCAGTACCGCAGAGCATGCGGGATTTTAAGCCTGTGGAGAGTCGGCACAGTTAGGCCGCTCGATGAAGCAGGAACTCACTGAGGTAAATTAGGCTTCGGTCTGAACGCGGTAGGAATCCTCACCATTTATGGCGTGGAGGATATCAAGGCGAGCTCTTCCATGGTTGAAAAACCATATTGTTGTAGAACAGGTAGCAGCAAAGCGGTATTAGCATTTTTTTGCGTGCAATAAGCAATATTTCTTGCCGTTGTAGATACCGCTTTCTGTTGCAGTGACAGCAGGCAAACAACCCGATGCGCTATTGCAGCGCCGGAATCCACCATCTGCGTGTTATAAGGTAAAATTTTTGCCAACTCTTCTGCTAACAGAGGAAAATGTGTACAGCCCAGTACCACCGTATCGGGGAGGAAGTCCATATTCAGCCATGGCGTTAAAATTTTTCTTAATGCCTCAACAGAAACGGATCCGCCGTGCAGTTTTTTCTCTGCTAATGTAACTAGCTCAGAGGACCACAGTCTTTCAATTTGGCAATCGGCGGCAAAGCATTCAATCAGATCTTGGATATAAGTACAATGTATCGTTGCACGGGTTGCAAGCAAACCGATACGTTTGTTACGAGTGAGTTGAACAGCGGGTTTAATAGCAGGCACGACGCCGACAATTGGAAAAAAAAAATGTTTACGTAGGGTCGGCAAAGAAACGGTACTCGCCGTATTACAGGCGATAACCACCAGCGTTAAAGGATGCTGTTGTTGTACTCTAGTGACAATTTTCAGCACACGTTCCACAATGAAAGCTTCTGTTTTTTCACCATAGGGAAAAGCCTGATTATCAAAAGCGTAAATATAATGAATATTTGGCAGTAATTGCCGGATCTCCTGATATATCGATAGCCCCCCCACTCCGGAATCAAAAATCAGCACCGTAGGCCGAGAGCACTGATCAACCTTAGCGTTCCGAGCCTGCAATGAAATCGTATTCACCTCATCAAACCTGATTGACATAAACTGTCTCATATTTTTTTGCCAAGTGAGTTACCTTATCCTTTTCATTGGCTTTTAATTAAAATCCTGTGCTTCAATTCAGTAATTTTTAAGTATAAAGTTAACGTAATATACCTACAGTCGTTGAAGTTGCCTTCGGCTCTGCCAGGGCGACCGACCAATGAGCCTAGACATATTACCTGATGAGGCGAACACCCACAGCTAACGCCGCGGCGGCTTCAAAGGCGAAGGGTATAATCATAACATTAAGATCTAGACGAGCCAGCAAACACTATGTTAGAGCAATGCAAAAAATCGACATTTTACGTCCATGATTACGAAACCTTTGGCCAAAATCCGGCGCTGGATAGACCTGTACAATTTGCTGGAGTACGTACTGATCACGATTTTAATATTATCGACGACCCTTTAGTGATTTATTGTGCTCCAGCTAATGACTATCTTCCTCAGCCAGAAGCGGTGTTGATAACGGGTATTACCCCTCAATATGCTTTGAAGCACGGGGTGAATGAAGCAGAATTTTGCCAAAAAATTCATCAACAGTTCAGTGTTGCCGGTACCTGTACTCTCGGTTACAACAATATTCGTTTTGATGATGAAGTCAGTCGCAATATTTTCTATCGTAACTTTTATGATCCCTACGCCTATAATTGGCAAAATGGTAATTCACGCTGGGATTTACTCGATGTGGTGCGCGCCTGCTACGCATTAAGACCCGAAGGTATTAATTGGCCAAAAAACACCGATCAATTACCGAGTTTTAAGTTAGAGCACTTAGCTAAAGCTAACTGCATACAACATTTAAAAGCACATGATGCGATGTCTGATGTCTATGCCACTATCGAGCTAGCGAAATTAGTCAAGCAAGCACAGCCACGTCTGTTTAAGTATTTTTACCACCATCGTAGCAAACACAAAATCAAAGCATTGATTGATATTGAAAACATGACCCCCTTAGTCCATGTTTCTGGTATGTTTGGTGTTCGTCGAAGTAATATTAGCTTAGTTGCCCCCCTAGCGTGGCATCCAGAAAACAAAAACGCGGTGATTGTGTGTGACTTAGCGGCGGATATATCACCTTTATCAAGTTTAAATGTCAATGCATTGCGTGAGCACCTTTACACGCCTAAAGATTCATTAAATCCACAACAAACAACAATCCCGCTGAAATTAGTGCATATTAATAAATGCCCGATATTAGCCCCGGTAAATACTTGGCGAGAAGAAGAAACAAAGCGGTTAAAGATAGACCTCCAATACTGTTTGAATCAGCTAGAGTCACTCCGCCAAAATCCACAAATAAAAGAAAAAGTGAACGAATTGTTTAAGCAGAAGACACCTCGCCCAGAGGTTAATAATGTCGATGCGCAACTTTATTGCGGATTTTTTAATGATACTGATCGCAACACGATAAAAAAAATTCAGCAAACATCTCCAAAAAATTTGCCTGCTCTGAATTTTTACTTTCAGGATCCACGCTTGGAAACTTTACTTTTTCGTTTCCGTGCTAGGAATTATCACAATACCTTAGATGACGCTGAACAACGACGTTGGTTGGAATACCGGAAAGAGGTACTAAGCCCTGAGAAGATCAAAGAGTACATTCTGCAATTAGATCAACTTTGCTATCAGTATCAAGACGACAAAGAAAAATCATCCTTATTAAAATCCTTGCTGGACTATACCCACAGTCTTTGAAGTTGCCGCTAGGCGGCCAGGGCATGCGACCCGATGAGCGTAGACATACTACGTGATTCGGGTGAATGTCCACAGCCAACAACGCGGCGGCTTCAAAGGCGAAGGCTATATTCGCGCTGAAAAAACACGATATTAAAATCATTAACCTCTAAAGGACAACAATACGATAAGAACAGTTAGCTGATTAGACCTCTTTGGAAACCGTAGTTCGTTATGCGGAGTCAAGGCGCCCGGCGCACAGCAACCTTCGTTGCCATAAAGTACATGAGGATTGCGCGCACCGGGCAACGCAGGATTCACGTCACGCAGTAGGTTTCCGAAGAAGTCTATTACAGTAAATGTCTCATTGTCACACTCATTCACTATAATTTACATTCTATCATTAGGATTGTTGGGATATTACAATGGAAAAAATCACTCACCCGCTCCAAAAAAAACCACCGCTAAATCATTACACTTTGAAAGATAAATGTATTGCTGAATTTATTGGCACCGGTTTACTCATGTTTTTTGGCGTTGGCTGTGTCGCGGCGTTGAAATTAACTGGAGCTGGCTTCGGTCAATGGGAAATAAGTCTTATCTGGGGTATGGGGGTTGCTATGGCGGTCTATTTAACCGCAGCTATTTCTGGCGCACACCTCAATCCCGCAGTGACTATCACATTTTGGTTATTTTCTTCTTTTAATATCCGCAACGTCATGCCCTATATTTTGGCGCAAATGCTCGGCGCATTTTGTGGGGCAGCGTTAATTTATGGCTTATATCACAATTTATTTATCGATTTTGAACAAAACCATCATATGACACGAGGGGCTGCAAACAGCCTCGAGTTAGCGGGTGTCTTTTCTACCTATCCTCATCAACATATCTCTGTTTACCAAGCTTTTATCGTAGAAACCGTGATTACCGCTATTTTGATGTGTTTAATCTTAGCGTTGACCGATGATGGCCATGGTATTCCTCGCGGGCCACTCGCGCCATTACTCATTGGTATTTTGATTGCAGTCATTGGTGCCTCTATTGGACCGCTTACCGGTTTTGCTTTAAATCCTGCCCGAGATTTTGGTGCTAAAGTTTTTGCTTATCTGGCGGGATGGGGAACTATCGCCTTCACCGGTGGACGTGATATCCCCTATTTCATTATTCCTATTTTTGCGCCTATCTTAGGAGCTCTATTAGGCGCATTTGGCTATCGTATGTTAATTGGTCGCCGTATGGCTGATATTTTTCATATCAAAAAAACGTAATAACCAATAGGGGATGATTATGACCACAACAACAGCCAGTGAAAAAAAATACATTGTCGCTCTGGATCAGGGCACGACCAGTTCAAGGGCGATAGTGCTAGATAAGCACGCTAATATTATCGCCATTGCCCAACATGCTATTAAGCAGATTTATCCAAAACCAGGCTGGGTCGAACATGACCCAATGGATATTTGGGCAGCACAAAGTTCTACCTTAACTGAAGTGTTGGCGAAAGCCGATATCAATTATAATGACGTCGCTGGCATTGGCATTACCAATCAGCGGGAAACCACTATTGTTTGGGATAAAGACACCGGAAGACCCATTTACAATGCAATTGTGTGGCAATGTCGCCGTACAGCAGACAGCTGTGAAAAAATAAAAAAAGACGGGAAAGAAGAATTTATCCGTAAAAAAACAGGATTAATGGTCGATCCCTATTTCTCTGGCACTAAACTACAATGGATACTTGATAATGTGGACGGGGCGCGTGAACGCGCTAAAAAAGGTGAATTATTATTTGGCACCGTTGACACTTGGCTGGTTTGGAAAATGACGCCTAACGCGGACAAAGCCCACGTCACCGATTATACCAATGCCTCACGTACTATGTTGTTCGATATCCATAAAAAAGCATGGGATCCTGAATTACTAAAAATATTTGATGTCCCCGAAACAATGCTACCTAAAGTAAAATCTTCTTCTCAAATCTATGGTCATACCAATATCGGCGGCGAAGGAAACATAAGCATTCCTATCGCCGGGATCGCTGGCGATCAGCAAGCAGCACTCTTCGGGCAACACTGTGTAAAATCAGGGATGGCAAAAAATACCTACGGGACAGGCTGTTTTTTACTCATGCACACCGGTGACAAAGCAATAGAATCCAAACACAATTTACTCACTACCATCGCCTGTAGTCCTAAAGGAGAAGTAAATTATGCGCTCGAAGGCTCAGTATTTATTGGCGGCGCATGTATTCAGTGGCTCCGTGATGAACTGAGATTTTTTAGTGATTCCTCTGACTCAGAATATTTAACCAGTAAAATCAGTGATAGCAAGGGAGTTTATGTGGTTCCGGCGTTCACTGGCTTAGGAGCCCCTTATTGGGATCCCTATGCTCGTGGCGCAATTTTCGGTATTACCCGTGAAATTAACAGAAATCATATTACCCGTGCGTCGTTGGAAGCGATTGCTTATCAAACACGTGATATTTTAGAGGCTATGCAAAATGATTCTGGGATCCCCCTAGAATCACTGCGGGTGGATGGAGGCGCCGTAACCAATAATTTTTTAATGCAGTTCCAGGCTAATATTTTAAATATTAACGTTCAACGCCCAACGATAAATGAAAGCTCCGCCTTGGGTGCCGCTTTTCTAGCTGGCCTAGCGACTGGATTCTGGCAGGATGTAAAAGATTTACAAGGAAAGGATAAAACAACTGAAAATGCTACCCCGCCAAAAACATTTATACCCGATATGGAGCAAACCGAGCGTGATCATCTTTACGACGGCTGGAAAAAAGCAGTTGCACGCGCACAGGCGTGGGAGGAACACGACTAGCTTTTAATTCCACACGCTTTAATGCCTTTAGAGCCTGTTCCAAATCTTCTTGAGCGACTTTCAATTAGAAATTTTAAACAGGCTCTTAGACAAAGACCACCAACACAAAAAGATCAGTATTGCCATAGTGAACATTAATAATCCAAGACTAAATTGCCCAGTCTGTGGCAATATTGCTGATAATCCAGTGGCTAACCCCAGGGCGGGATTCCACTTTGTATTTTTTATCATCAATAACTGATGTTACGCAGCCGCCCCGGGAAATGAGATAATATTCGA
>JAIUCT010004402.1:582-12432 GCA_021307375.1 Tetraneura akinire | reverse complement strand
ATTTACTTAATCACGAGCTAACTCGTAGGGAAAAACGTTCGCGAGATTTATAATTATCGGTCGGGCAGCCGGTCGGCGCCACCGCGACAAAACCCGCGATTAGTTCATTATACATACAGTATAGTATTTTAATATTCGCTCAAACAAACATAACACATAAATTATAAAATAAACATACATAGAACATTATAAAATTAATATATATTTTATCAAAATATTAATAGATATTTAATTATTTTAGACTTTTAGAATACCTATTTATTTTATTTTACCTTTGGAAAACTACGTTTAGCTGATGCTGGTGAAGTAGGTATAGTGCCTAGCGACTTATATGCAGCATACAAATTTGGAAATGCTGAAATTAAGTCATGACTAGATAAAATATGAAGTATTTGTTCCAAGCTCACTTTTTCAATATTATTAGATTCATATTCATCGATATTACTTGAATCATATTCATTATCTTCTAAATTATTGATGTTTGTATTATCAATTCGATTTCTATATTTCACAATAACTCAGGCAATTTTTAAGATAGAGACCTGAAATTTTTTTTGGATATTCACATAGCTACTATATATATGTGGTATAATTTTGGAACCGTTACATTAATTTTTCTCCAAATTATAAGACTTTGAATATTTCGTAAAATTCACGTTTTTACGTATATAATGTGTGATAAAATTGTCAATTTTGGGTATTTTGGTTTGAAAATTTTACTGAAGTATACTTACATATTACATAACATCATACTAAAATATTATAAAAATCCCAAGTCACAATTTTTTTTTATCGCCATTTTAAGTTGATATTTTTAGGAAAACGAAAATCTTACAATCCATACGTATAAATAAATATTCTGAAAACACTTTTACTACCCGAAATAACACTTCGATTTTCACCAATAGCGAGTTTCAGATGTAAAATTGGATGTAGATGGTACTTTTTTTGGGTCATTTTCATAGGCGCAACTAGGATAAAAAAACAGGGGGGCTAGCATTTTAGCACTCATATACTACAGGTACTCACTATATTGTAATATTTAAATTAATATTTTTTTCACACATGTCTTAGGATGAGTTGGAGTTCACAATCACGGGAATATACAGGGTGTAACAGGTCTATCTGACAATTGCAATAACTTTTTTTCTATTCATTTTTTTTAACTTTTTTTTTTTCAAATAAATACTGAGCCCTTGCGCTACAATACTGTCGATTTCAAATATTTTTTTGTACTTGGGAAACTCAAATTTGAAAATTTAAAATTTAATTTTACCATTTTAAAAAAAAATCAAAATAGCCATTTTGTAGACCGGATTTTTAGAAAAATTATGGTATTAAAATATCTTCTTAAAGTTTGGTCATTTATTTCTTATGATTTTTTAAACTTCTTGAAAATGTGAATTAAATTACTAAAATTATTGGTACAATTAATATTGTACGGGTCTATCAAATAGTCGGTGATTTGATTAACTTTTCCATGAAAGCATACACTTGATTAAAAATATTCTATTCATATTAACACAGAGTACATACAACTACAGTTGAAAATTACTAATTAGACAATCCCAACGTTTATCATTTATCATTTAGCTATGAAAATTATTAGCTACATATTACGTGTTATTATGTTTACGTCTTTACCTATTTTATAAAATATAAATGTAAGAACTGATCAAATAACTAAATGCACTATAATAATTAATGCATTATAGAATTTTTTTTATTATGTATTGTTTCTTATTACCTACCTATATTTTAAAAATTTAAATAATAAATATAATTAAAACCCTATAATGATATAATCTAATCTGTGATATTATTAAGGTATAAAAGTGTAAAAGTGTAATAATTCGTTATAACAACATAACTTAACAAAACACAATAATTGAATAGTAATAATATTATTTTATACAACAATTTGTGTTACTAAGAACAAAAACAGAAATGAAAAAAGATTTAATTAGCTACTTCGGTTTATTATTGATATGTAAGTAGGTACCATTTATATTATAATAATTATTTTCATTTCTTAATAATATAATTATTTATTTAAATTGGTTAAAGGTTCAGTCAAATTGAGTAATTAGTCAAAATGAGAACTACTAGAATGAATATTTTATACATTATAATGTATGATGTACCTACTACTCATAATTCAATTTCAGTGATATCATCAATATGAAAAATCTGTCTATTAAACATGTAATATTAACATTAATATACCTGGCACCAAAAAATGAATATTATGCAGTTTTGGTCTATTTTTTTTTTAAAAAAAAAACTAAATTATCTTATAAAAAATATTTAACAATAATTTTGAGGCTATCATAATTATGTATTTCCTCACACACTAGTTATACTTGTATACCTTATTACAAATAATTTGTTATAACTTTTAAGCATTTAAATATCTAAATACTTATTCAAATTGCACATAACTTAGTCAACAATTAATAAAAAAAAAAAATAATATTTAACAGGTAATATCATTACCTACCTAAATATTTTTTATTTATATACTGTTTCAATATAATTTTTTTTGTTTGAGTATAAAAATTAGAATGTTACATTTATTAATGTATAACTTATTTATACCAGATACCTACGCAATTATAATTTCATTAATGTTAAATTTGCACATTTATTATTAAGTAAAAACATACAAATATTTTTATGGTAATTAAATAAAATCAAAATAAAATTGTTACATAAAAGTACATTAACAAATTTACAATGTAGACTGTGGTACTTGTACCTAATAATTGTGATTTGCTAAAAATCTAATTAGACTTTAAAATAATATGGCATATTAATAATCAAGTTAATTATTTTAAATCACTGGAAAAAATATATTATACCTATCATAGTATCATTTTTGTGTTTCATTAATGATATGTTGTCTTTAAGAGAATAAATAATAATATACTGACTGACATAGAAATTCAGTAAATTGATATTACAAATGTTATATTAATATAATATATGTATTTTAAATTTTTTAATATAATTTGATTTATTTATTAAATAACTTATTGATATATTCTTTAAATTTCTATTACTTACTATACATTTGATTTTTTTATGTTATTAAATTTAGCTATGTGCTAGTTTGATACTACCCTGTTATTTGTTAGGTATATGCAGGGGTTAAAGTGAGGGGGGACGCAAGGGGACTCAGTCCTACTACCTCCGACAGCACAAATAAAAGCGTCCCCTTTAATCAACTACTTAAAAAGGTTCGC
Source organism: Tetraneura akinire (assembly GCA_021307375.1). NCBI lineage: Eukaryota > Metazoa > Arthropoda > Insecta > Hemiptera > Aphididae > Tetraneura > Tetraneura akinire. Next base: position 9,187 of record JAIUCT010004402.1, on the reverse strand, counting down.
TGGAACGCTCAATAACAAAGTAACAAAGTGATAATTATTTGTTTTATTAACTATATGCACCCATTTAGAAAAATCTTGATTTTTGATAAGTTTTCTAAAGACAATATATAAATACATATGTATTATATTTTGTTGTAAGGTTCTATCACACTATCGGTTAGGTTATAAGTAGGACTTATATTATTCTTTAATGTGTTATATATAATTGTGTTAATTTATGGTTTTTACATTTTATAAAAAAAACATGGAACGCTCAAAATTTCTGTGGTATTTGAGTCCCCCCTGCACTTTCTTCCCACTTTAACCCCTGGGTATATGATATTAAGTAATATATTGTTTTCCATTGAGTATTAATTAAGTTCTTTAAAAACAATTTGAAGATTATTATATATATTACATAAATACTCTGCTTTGCAATCCGTTAAGTAATATTATAATATTTTTTAATTTTGTTTTTATAATTTAGTTAATCAAATTGTTAACTTGATGTTGGTACCTATATTAATTTAAGTGTATTATTATGTATTTATTAGAAAAAAATTATATTACCTGTTGAGGTTGATTCCATTGAGTTTATTAATTAGTTTTAAATAAAAATTTATAAAATATTTATCTATTTATTGTAATAATATTTTAAAAATTATTAATTTTTCTTAAATATTACATACCTATTTTTAAATACTACCATTATTATTTTTATTTTATTTAATATTTATTATTGTAACTTATACTTAAATCTGTATATTTTGTATTAATATTGTATAAATACCCTTATTTTATATTAATTTATTATATGTCTTAATATTAAATAATAAATATGTAAAAATATTATTCTTTTTTACTTTTTTAATTATCTTAATATAGGTACAGAATTAGATAACTGCATTAAGGATTTGCACTAAGGTGTAGATATTTTTATTTATTTATTTTATATTTATTATTTTATATAAATGTATTATAAGGTATTATAAGGTAATATAAGGTATTAATATTAAATAATAAATATACACAAATCACAAATGACAATTATTACTTTTTTATTAATTTTCTTTAAAAATAAATTTTTTATCACATGGTTGTGATGATAGTGGTGTAATATTGTCATTCAATTTTCCCTATATTTCTTTATATTGTTAGAAAAACAATCCTTATAATCCTTTTACTCCTTATAATTATTTGAGTTTTGGAAATTGATTAAATCACTAGGTATAATTTTTACTTTATATTTATAATACATTTTGTTTCATACAAATTTCTTAAATGTTTCACCACGAGTTCAAAATATAATAATTTTAATATAATTTTAATGGAGAATTATAAGGTTTCTAATTAAGAATTGCTTGACATCTAAGATGCATTAAAACAAATAAGTTTAAAGAAAATCAATTACATAAATATGTGCCTATAATAAAATTATTTTTTAATAATAGATTATATTTTCTAGACATAATTATTTTATGTTGTTTCAATCTTATAGTAGTTATATCAGACAAAAAATATAATTAAGCTACTTGAATGTGAGATTATTAATAAAAAATGATGAGTTTGAGTTGTTTTTTAAAATAATAATCATAATTTCATAATATATTTTAATATTATCTTATTTATTCTTACTCTATCGTTACTCAAGTTAATGAGGTAAAAGAAATAGACTGAATATAATACATAATATAATAATTATTATATAATAAGTTTTAACATGTTTGATATAGATTAAAATGCGTTTAAAAGTATGTTTACACGGCTGTTTCCTCATGGGAAACTGCTTCAGATATATCTTACTGGCTAGACTTGAATTTTTTAAAGCCTGACCATAAATTAAATGCATATCTGTATACTCAACAACACTATAAAATTGAGGCATAATGGACAACTTTTCAAAAGAAACAATGAATTAAAAGTTTAAAAATTATGTATAATGAACAAAATATGAAAAATTATAATTTTAAATTATTTTGTAAACATTGGAAAAATGTGTATTAAGTTTCCTTATTATGTGAAATATATAGAATATATTAAATATAAATTATATTGTTATTTAATTATTTTCCCAATTCTATATCTTACTTATATCTAATATACCAAATACAAATTAATAAAATATTGAATTTATGTAAATTTGCATTTTTGCACAGTTGACAATGGCCAACATTGATTAAAATTTATCAATATAACTGGGACTCATAATAAATATCAATTTAATGATGTAAGCGATAACAAAAATCTTGGAATAAAAATTAAATTTCGATCAGCCATTTAATTAATAGTGTTATACAATAATATTTCAATATTTGTTATAATTTTATGTGGTATACAATAAAATTCTTAACTTTTTCACAAACTTTAAAAAATCGTAGAAAATAAATGGGTCAACCTTTATTAGAATTTTAAACACTAATATTTTTCTAAAAATCAGGTTTACGAAATGGCTATTTTGAAATTTTTCTTAAACAATAAAATAAAATTTTAAATTTCCAAATTTGAGTTTCCCAAGTACAAAAAAATATTTGAAATCGACAGTATTGTAGCGCAAGGGCTCAGTATTTATTTGAAAAAAAAAAAAGTTAAAAAAAATGAATAGAAAAAAAGTTATTGCAATTGTCAGATAGACCTGTTACACCCTGTATAAATAATTAAATTAAAAAACTGTATATTAATTATAAAAATGTATTATATTAAAGTAATTCGCCTATTTTTTTTAGCATAATTATCAATAATTATTTTAGTATTAATAGAGTTAGCCAAATCTCTTTCAATATTCAAAATTGATAAATATCCAAATCTATCTTGGCCCATGCTACTCCTTAGCAAGTTTTTAATCCGTCTCATCGAAGAAAACGAACGCTCACATGTAGAAGAACTTATGGGTATTGTCATAGCAACTTGTAGCAATTTATATAAATTTGGATAATTGTGTTTTATAACAACATTTTTTACATCATCAAGTTCAATATCAATATGAGTAGATTTTATACAATTATACGCTTTCATTTCAGATTTTAAATTGTCAATTGAAATGTTTAAAGCATCCTGGCAAATAAAATAAATATTTTTTAAATCATTTTTAAAAATTTACTTTAATTTTATTATTAATTAATATATGATATCTACTAATAAACAATATAGTTACCTTATAGTGATCAATAAAATATAAGAAATTGTCATAATTAAGTTTACAAAATGAATCGACTGAATTTGCCATAGTTAAACTTTCCTCGGAAAACCTATACTTCAGATTAACAATAACGGTGTCCATGATAATCATATATAAAGTTTTCCAATACATTTCCACTGAATTATGAGAATTTGTTATCTCATCTTCTGCACCTATAGTTGTTGTTACTAAATATTCACTTAAATTGTTTAGTTCTCTTCGTCGGCGTTTTGATCTTTTTTAAAAATAATTAATAAAATACAATTTAAATAAACCTTTATAATTAAAGTTAAAATTATTAATGTATAAAATACATCAAATTAACAAACCTGTTGAAGGCATTAGTAAACATATATTATTTTCATTAGCTATATGTGTTATTTTTTCCCATATCTTTAACCCTACGTTAGGCTCGTCGATATTTGTTATATGGTTGGGCGCGTGGGGGACATATGTCACCCATCAATAAATTATTCATTAAAATTAGAAATATTCATCATTTATAACTTTTATTATTATTAAACATCAATATTGATATTATTAATTTATTTATTTTATAAAATGTATAAATAGAATTTTTATATAATAATAATATTTTTATATTAATAATTATTGTAAATAATATTATATTTATAATATGCAATTTTTACATATGTCTTTTAAATGTTCACCGCACATCCACTTCTTACACTTACAACACCACCTTCTGGTAGTTTTATCACGCGCCAGTCCACAATCATAACACCGACCTCTGGATCCATCTGGTTTATCTGCCTCTTTCACTGTCGTTTCCTTTTCTCCTAACAAAAGTTTAGCACGTCTTCGAAGTTCAATTGGTAATGTCTCTATTGTAGATCTCACTTTAATTTGTGGTTTTATTAGTTCCCATGAAATGTTTTGTAAAAAGTCGATCCTTTTTATTTTTATATCTTCCATATTATTAGCTTTATAAATACATAGTGCATTTATGGCAGCCACGTTCAAAAGATTATGAAATATAACCATTGGCCAACGTTTTGTGTTACGTGCTACGTTGTAATTTTGACAATACTGAACAACTAAATCAACACCAGTTTTAGTCCTATTATAGAATGTAATTATATCTGGTTTCTTTTTATCGCCTGTTTCTTCATCTATTTCATCGTCATGGTGCATAGATGAGATTGCCAAAACAGTTTTATTTTTTTTTGGACAATACAAAACTAATGTAAAGTCCTTTTGAAATCCAAATACTGTAGACGTTTCAATTCGTTGTTTGTTTGGTAAAAATTCTTTTGGAATCTCTCGTTTATTTTTACGAATTGTACCTACATAAATCAGTTTCTTTTCTTTCAAACTGGTAATCAATGGTATACTTGTAAACCAGTTATCTCCCGAATGTTTCTATTTGTTCCAATAATCGGTTTAACTAATCGCAAAACAACATCTTGAGAAGTATTACTAACTTTGTATGGTCCATCGGGTTGTGTACCAACGTAGGTTTCTAAATTTAATGTATAGACAGTTTTAGGATCAACCAGAGCAAATGTTTTTATTCCATATTTGGCCGGTTTACTGGGAATAATACTGCCTAAATGGACATTTTCCCCGAAAAGCTAATAACTGTTCATCTATAGTCACATATTCACTTGCGCAGAAATATTTTTGAAAATTCTCAACCATCAATGTAAAAATATCTCTAATAGGAGCTAATTTATCAAATTGTTATCGAGTAGCTCGATCACGCAAATCATCAAACCGCAAACATCTTACAAGAAAACGAAATCGTTTTTCACTCATAGTCAAGTAACACGACTCCATTCCATTTCCTTTTGAATTATCCCACAGTTGACGTATATTTTTACGAGAGCACCTAAAAGATCCTATTTGATATAATAGTCCAATAAATGATCTAATTTCTGTAACGTCTGTAAGCCTTGCGTCTCTACTTCGCTGAAATTTGTCATGGATTGTTTCAATATAAATATTAGTACAGTGCGTTATAATTCTAGTAATATTATCATCAATAAATAAATTTAGTATTTCAATTTGAGATTTATTTCCACGTGTTTCTTTTCTAGGACCAGGAAGATGGGTTATAATATTATGTGCACGTGTACGTACATTTACAGGAGGTTTTATTTTACACCACTTTGTTATTCCATCCTTTCCTATGTAAACATTATTGACATTTTCAGGTGCCTGGTTAATTTCGGAATCGGTTATCTCTTCTTCAGAATTGGTATCATGATCACTTCTAAATAAAATATCCTCATCTGAATCACTATCCTCTCCAAAAGATTCTTCGTCACTACTAATATTATCGAACCAATTTCGAATAATATTTTCGTCCGATGTCCTCTCAAGTTTCAATCTTTTATTATGTGACATTTAAAACTAAATAAATAAAAATGTGAACAAAATATTACCTAATTATTGATTTTATATTATTATTTATTATATATATTTACCTTAGAAATTACGAATATTTGAATCAAAGAGGGTCGCGTGTTGGACACTTATCACCCAGTCAGATAACTAAATGTATAAAACTGTTTTGAACAACTACACTTCGGTAAATGAGACAGATAACGTTTCACTTATTGTCTAAACGAATGGTACTAAAGATAACAAAAACATAAATTGCATTCGATAAGAATAATCTATTATTAATATACACTGGGTGACATATGTCAACCTCGCGCCTAACCTAAGGTTAAATATTCATTTTCTGTTCTTAAATTTTCAAAAGTTGTGATTACACCAACAATTACACTTTTAGACATACCTAGGGTTGATGATTTACTTTGTAAAGAATTACTTAATACATTTATTATGCCCAACACTTCTTTTAGAATAGTAATTACTATTAAAAATTCACATTTTTAATTAAATTTAAAATGCCTGAAACAGAATTAAGAATAAATATATTAGCTATGTAAGCTATATACGTAAGCTGTATACATTTACTAGATATTAGAAGTTATTAATTATCCTAAATCAAATTTGTTTATTGTGCCTACTGGTTTGTGTAATCATTATTTGTATTTACCTATTGCTTGGGCAACTTCTTTATCAGCTTGATCTTCTATTTAAGATTTCAAAAACTTAATTATAGCTGTATAGTTGTTCAGCATAGCTTCACAATTTTTATAACGACAACTCCATCTTGTATCACAAATTCTTAAAATGTTACCTTTCTTTAATCCAAGATTTGATTGAATTTGTGAAAGTTTAAAATTATTAGAAGGGCGTGAAAAATGAACATATACTGCTTCCAATATATTGAATACATTACGAGCACTCTGAAATGTTGAAATAAGAAAATATAATTAATTAAATTTAATTAGGTTAAAAAACATATAATATTAATTTGTAAGTACTTTTATAGTTTTACACATATCCACTACAACTAAGTTTAATCGATGTGCCATACAGTGAGTATATATAGCACTTGGATACAGCTCCTTAATTTTTGCTTGAACTCCATATAGTTTACCCGACATTACACTCGCACCATCATAGTCCTATATTTAGTAAAAAATTTAAAAAACGGTTCCAAAATTTTACCACATATATATAGTAGCTATGTGAACACCCAAAAAAATTTTCAGCTCTCTATCTTAAAAATTGCCTGAGTTATCGTGAAATATAGAAATCGAATTAGTCGAAATTTCATTTTTCGTGAAAAATGCCGTTTTTTCGTCATTTTTTCGCCGTTTTTTCTACCGCATAGCGTCAATTTTAAGAAAATCGAAAAATGACCTGAATAAAGTACCAACTACATCCACTTTGCTACCGGAAACATATGCTATTCGTGATAATCGGAGCATTATTTCGGGTGGTAAAAATGTTTACATAATTAAAAAAAAAAACAAAAAAAACTACATTCTTCGCTTCGCTCAGAATCTAAAACAATTTTCACTTACTTTTCCCTTGGGATTCTTTTTCTTAGGTGTGGCAAGCTGTGGCGATTCTTCATGTGAAGTATTCATATTTATTAAAATATTTGAAAAATAAATCACAAAAATTTTAAATAAAATAAAAATTTTACAGCAGTGAACAGTAAGTACGTGTGTACGGATAAACGAACGAAACACTACAACACGTTGTACAATGTGCATATTTGACACAGCGCTGTAATATCAATTTCGTTTCGTTTTTGCTACCCAATTAGCGACCACCTTCGCGCGATGAACCTGTTTTGGTCCGCCGCCCGGGTACGTTCTTATTCCGCGGCGAGTATAGTTGTAATAGACACATATACAAAATATGTATGGGTAGAAATTTAAATAAATAAAACTAAGAAGGAAGTTTCAAAAGCTATTTTAACATATTAATTATATTTATATAATTATATATTTTAACATATTATATTGACCACAAAATTGTATATGTTTTTTTAACGCTTTTATATCTCATTGTTTATCTTTATTAGGTTTATTTCCAAATGTAGTAAAACATCTTTTACATATAATTAATTTACAACAGTGTTTCGTTTTTTGTGACCGAACGAGTCTTGAAAAATTACTAATATAACAATAATGATTTTTATAATTATTAGTATAAAATAATAAATCAAAATGATTTGATTATTCTTTATTAGTAACATAGAGAGGATAAATTATTTTTTTATTATCAAAACTATAAATATTTATAGAAACAGAATTACATCGTTCGAATGTTTTAACTTTTTTTAGAGGTATTGGGAAATCAATACAATTAAAATTTAAACCACTATTTTATTCTAACATATTAAAATATTTTTCATTTAACTCATTTTTGGTTTTACAATGATGTGTGATTGTTTTTTTTTTTTTTTTTGTTTTTTTGTTTTTTTTGTCTGTGTACATAAATACTACCCAAAATAATGCTCCGATTTTCACGAATAGGGTGTGTTTCCGGTAGCAAAGTGGACGTACTTGGTACTTTACTTAGGTTATTTTTTGAATTTCTTAAAATTGACGCTATGCGGTAGAAAAAACGGCGAAAAGACGAAAAAACGACGAAAAATGAAATTTCGACGAATTCGATTTCTATATTTCACGATAACTCAGGCAATTTTTAAGGTAGAGACTTGAAATTTTTTTTGGGTGTTCACATAGCTACTATATATATGTGGTATAATTTTGAAACCGTTATGTTAATTTTTCTACAAAATATTGGACTTTGAATATTTCGTAAAATTCTCGTTTTTACGTATATAATGTTTGATAATATTGGCAATTTTAGGTATTTAGGTCTGAAAATTTTACTGAAATATACTTACATATTAGTTAACATCATACTAAAATATTAGAAAAATCCATTGTCACAATTTTTTTTTATAACTGTTTTAAGTTGATATTTTTAGTAAAACGAAAATCTCTGAATTCTGAAAACACTTTCACTACTCGAAATAACGCTTCGATTTTCACCAATAGCGAGTTTCAGATGTAAAAGTGGATGTAGATGGTACTTTATTTGCAAGCC
>JAIUCT010004393.1:0-11522 GCA_021307375.1 Tetraneura akinire | reverse complement strand
GGCAGGCGGGGAGGAAGTTGTCGGACCTTATCTTCTAAGACCGTGTTATATACTGTGGAATGAATACATATGTATGAGATAGTAATACTATTTTTAGAACGGATATATAACCGTGGTTTTTAGACATAGAATGAAAATCATAACATTTTATTATCATAGACATAGATATTGAATATATCATAGTTATATCATACGTGGAATATTATACATTTTTAATCGGTGACTTATATAATTTAATATTTATTGTTTGAATACGTATAAATTATAAACGGTTGATGATACCGCTCATAGCACATGCCCTATACTCCATAGGCATGTGAAAACGACGTTTACCGATAGATTTTATTTACATTGATATTTGTAGTGTTTACAACTTCACTCCTTAACCTATAAATATTATTTGGATCTTTTTAGTTATTAAGTTATCTTTTAATGGTTTGGTTTGTCATAATGTCTTTTTATAAAAGTACCACATGATGATGCATGCTTTGTAATTTTGTATAAGTTTATTATATGTTTTATTAAAAATACGAATAAAGAAGAATACACTACAATATTGAAAAATGGAATCAAAAAGAAAAAATACAGTACTTAACTACTTCAAAAAGAAAATAAAAACTGAAAATAATGAGGTATGAACAAATGATTTATAATTTATATTCTTTACCTATAATATATTATATTTTATACTTTATTTTTAGTATTTCTATTAAATGTATTAATTGCATTCTTTCTTTCAACTTAATAATTAATATTAATTGTATGTGTCTTGTTAGTTTTTAATGTTGTCTGTAGACTTATTTAGTTATCTTGTTTTATAGGAAACCACTGTGAATACCCAAAGAAATATTGACAGCGGGTCACTGCCACTGGTTAGTAACATCTAACATCAAGTATTTTAATGATATTGTATATTGTATTTAAAATATTTTAAAATAAATTATTTCTCATATCAGTCATGTGTATTTTAGGTTCCTAAAATTTCATGAAAGTTTCATTAAATACCTATTTTATTTGAATGAAAAAAAACCTTGTTTAAAATTATTGTAGGAAATACGAGTAGGTACAATAAACACCATCTTACTTAGGTTAATAATTTAATGTTATAGACATGTTTCTTACATAGTACATCATACAAATTAGAATGATGAAAATATATGAAAATATTTAAAAAAGTTTCATAACTCATTAACTACATACCTAGTTACATTTCTTAATTCATGTTTATTTAATATTATATAATTATTAATTACCAATTAATAATAATATATATTTATAACTGGATTCATTATTAAACTATTATAATTATTTATATTTTTATAATAATTAAAAATTTATTTAGAGGAAATAATTCAACCCAGTAGGTATATTGTATAATATAATATATAATTATTAATTATTATATAGTGTACTAATTTATAGTTATATTTATAATAAATTAATAACCTATGTATATATCTATTATTATTATTTTAAATAATTATTATATGATATTTTGATCATTAAATTAAATTATAATTTTATCCAATATATAATTTAAATAATTTTAAGTATAACATAAGTACTAATTGTGCAACTTTTAATAATTTCAAACAGCATAATTCTTCAACTGCAACACAGTCCATGTTGTATTTACAATTGATGTAAATTATTACACATTGGGTAATTATTAGAAGCATGTATTGTTATTATTAAAAAATATTATGTAATTATGTTATTCTGCTTACTGATTAAATTAACTTTCAGTAGTATAAATTATAATTATACACATTTATTCTATTGAACAATTATAGCCAATAGTCATAACTTTGCTTTTGAATTAATGCACATAATAATTATACAAATTTATAATGAAGTTTTATACATATTCATTTTAAATTATTCTGCTTGATATTTTTACTGATCAAAATTAGTTCACATTTTGATAACAGCTATTAATTGCATGCAGAATATATTTTACACTAGTCAGTTTTATAATATTGACACACATTAATTTGTTGAAAATATATGCTTTTATAAATCAAGCTAGGTAATTAATTTTCTTGTTTGTTAAAAATGTCTTATTTTAAAATTACAACTTATATTAAAATTGCCACAAAAGAAAATATTTATATATCAAAATAGTAAATTTTACTAAAATAATTTTTCATTTTTAGGGTAATCTTACTGCAGAAAAGGAAACTGAAACATCAGAAAATGATATTGAACCATCAGAAAATGAAATCGTTGTATCTAATACAGAATCGCCAGATTGTTGGGACGATAAGCAAGTGAAGTATTTTACAGAAGAATACCCTTGGATTTTTTTCAATAATAAAAAAATTGGTTGCAAAATATGTTCTAAGGCAAATTTTAATTTATTTAAACATCAAGGTACTCATGGATCACAAGAATGGATGGACGGAGAAATATATCCAGTTGGAGATAATTTTAAAAAACAGCAAACAAATTTCAGAAAAAAAATTTCAAAACATAAATCTTCCCAAAGTCATTTACACATTGAAAGTATGATTGAAAAAAGAAAGTTGGAAATAATGCCAGCTCAAGTATTAAAAACTTCATATATTGACATAGAAAATACAAAAAAAATATTCAGGACTGCATACAGCATAGTAAAGAATCAAAGACCCTACACAGATATGTCAAAATTAGTAGATCTTCAAATTATGAATGGCTTAGATATGGGACGAATTCTTCAAACAAATAAAGCATGTAGCAATATAGCTGATCATATAGCATTTGAAATGCGGAAGAAATTATGTTTTGACCTGTTGAATAATAAAAGAAAAATATGCATCATTGTTGATGAGTCTACGACATTAAGTCAGAAGTCTATGTTGGTTATTTGTTTGAGGTCTGCTGTATTTAGTAACAATGAAGTAATTACATACTTTTTTAACATTATTGAAATTCAAAATACATCTGCTAATTCTATAAAAAAAGCTATTTTAACTAATCTTAATGCACACGGATTAAGTGATGAATTTTTAAAAGAAAATTTGATAGCTTTTGTGAGTGACGGTGCTTCAAATATGTTGGGTAGAGTATCCGGTGTTGGTGTTCAGCTTCAAAGTATGTATCCTAACATTATAATTTGGCAACCATCGACTAGAATTAGCAGTAACTGATACACTAAAAGAAGTTCATGGAACAAATCATTTCCAGTCATTCATTGAAAAAATATATGCATTGTATCATCAATCGCCCAAAAACATGCATGAACTTAGTGATTGTGCTGCTACGTTAGAAATGAAACTCTTACATATTGGTAAAATCTTCACTATTAGATGGGTAGCTTCAAGTGAAAAAACACTAAAAGCAGTTTGGAATAATTATGTGCCATTATTTGATCATTTTTCCAAAGCAGCTAATGATATAAAAAGAGATACAAAAGAACGATCTAAATACATGGGCCTAAAACGTATTCTAACTTCAGTAGAATTTGTTATTAATCTAGGTAAATGTTGTATATTTTGTTTTTACATTGAGTTTTATATCAACCATCATTGTTTTTTTTTAGGAATTATGTATGATGGACTATCTGAACTTGCCGACTTATCGTTGCAACTGCAAGAAAGAAGTTTATCTCTTCCAGCTGCCAATAGAGCCATAGAACGCACAATTAGAATTTTTGATTCAATGGCTAATATATGTGGACCAAAAACACAAGAAGCAGTAAATTCAGAGACACATTTAATGTTCAGAGAAGTACCGTTAAGCACAAACAAGTCGATTCCAAAAATTAAACATGGTCAGTTTTTTACGAGTTTAGCTAATAACTTGCGTACTAGACTATTTACCACTCAAGCAACGCATGTGTCTAAAAACAAAAATGACTTTAAAAATGAATATGTTGAACTTTTAAAAGATTTGGATGTATTAAATTCTACTAATTGGCCTGATAATGTTGACATTCAGTATGGAGATGACTGTGTTAGAAGATTAGTTTCAAGATTTCATATAGATGAAAAAACTACTATTCGAGGATTCCGAGAATTTAAGGACACAAAAAATTCCTCAAATCTACATCTACATCCTCTTTTAACTGCAGTCAAAACAATTGCAATTTCCTCCTCTGAATGTGAGAGATCATTCAGTGCAATGAACAATACAGTTACATCAAAAAGAAATGCTTTGACTACTGAGCATATATCTTCTTTGGTTTTAATCAACTGTATCGGACCTCCTGTTCAGTTATTTAAACCAGATAAGTATGTCGAGAGCTGGATTAAAAGTGGCAAGAGGAACGCAGATGAACTAAACTGTCCTAAAAGATCTATCCAAAATGAAGATAGTACATATAAACATTTATGGACTTTATTTAATGTATAATTTAACTAATTCGTTGTTAAAAATAATAATTAATAAATAATATTTTTTTTTTATATAGATATATATATTTTTATAAAAAAATTAGTATGATTTTGATGTGTTTAACGATGATGGGGGGTGTGGGGGCGAAGCCCCCCACGGTAATGTCACGGTTAATTTTGTGTGGAACGCAATTTGATCCAACGTCCACTGAGTCCCCTTTCTAATTTTTTTCCAAATCAAGCACTGTTGTTAGTAGTATTATATATAACTATGGTGTAATTATTATCGTATATTCCTGATTTAGCTCATTATAGTACGTTCGCTGTTGTGTATTGTAATTACGAGTATCTAATATTATTGGTTTTTCTTGCTTTTGATTTAGAAAATTATAATTTAAGATTTTTAATCTATTATTTTATAATCGTGTATTGATATAGTTATTTAGTTACGTTAAATTTGATTGCGACCGCTTTAGTTCGCCTGTGTCATTTCATTTCTTATTTTATTTTTTTTTTTTTTTTTTTTTTTTTTTTTTTGTCGCAGTATTATACAATATGGTTAATGTTGAAAACGATCACGATCGGGAAACTAGATGTTTGAATAGGGCTAAAACCGTTGCTATATTGGCGCGTGACACTGTTGTTGCTCGACTTAAATCGATTGTGGAATTGTCAAAACGTATCGATTCCGACAGTAGTTTAGTTTCGCAGTTTTTGGTCGCGTCTGGGAATCTCGACTCTATATGGGAAAGCTTTGTCGTAAAAAATCAAGCCGTTCTTGATGCATTGTTAGATTTAGATTCTGCCGACGAGTTCTCTGTTGACTTGGAGTCTGAGGTTCGTATGTACTATATTACAGCTTTAAACGTAGTTGAACAATATAAAGCACCCAGCGTAGAAGGCGTGCAAAGTACTCATGGAGATGTTGATGCACCTGACGGGTCATGTAAGTCTAGTGGACATAGTAGGCATTTTGGATCCCGTTTGCCGGAAATCCCATTACCGACGTTTAGCGGGGATATTTTAGGGTGGCCGGTCTTCCGTGACCGCTTCAATGCGCTGATAGTGTCTCGTGTTGATATCTCTAATGTAGAGCGCTTTTACTATTTACTTGAGTGTTTGCACGGTGAAGCTCTACGCGCTATTCGAGGCATTACTGTCTCCGATCGTAATTACGACCTTGCATGGTCTACCTTGTCTGATAGGTTCGACAAGCCTAGGCAATTGGCCGCACTCATTATAGATAGGCTCATATCTACTCCTTCACAGTCCCAGGAGTCTCTGGAAGGTCTTAAGGAATTCTTAAACCTTTTTTCAGATAATGTTACCATGCTTCAATCATTAGATGTTCCTGATTTAGGCGAATTCCTATTATTTTCTTTATCTGTCCGTTTTTTGCCGTTAGCTACTCGGAAGGGATTCGAGGCGGTAAACAATCAGAAGTTCCCATCGTTGGTTGATATTGTCTCTTATGTTCAAAGTCGAGTATCTCTCCTGGAAACTGTGTCCATGTCAGGTAGCATACCACCAGTGTCGAGACAGTCCAAACCAAAGCCATCAACAGTGTTTCGTCCCATGGACCGAAAACCTAAATCGTCATTTGTCGTCTCGAAGCCAACGATGGCTTCTGTTTCTAACTGTTTCTTTTGTTCTGGAAAACATAAGTCGGCTACCTGCAATAGTTATATCGGTCTGTCAGTGGACGATCGATATAAGATTGCTCGCGACAAGAAAGTTTGTTTTCGTTGTCTTGAATCCAAACATTGGTCAACACATTGTAAACTGAACAAATCTTGTGATAAATGCTCCAGTCGTCATCACTCCCTCCTTCATCGTACCATTGTCTCTACGAATACGACTTCTAATGAACCTGGAGTATCTCTTGTTAGCTCGTCTAACCAACCTATGGTTCTCCTTGGAACTGCAATAGTGCATGTACGGGACCATTCAGGTGTCATCCATCCCATCCGTGCCTTAATTGACTCCGCTTCACAAGTCAGTACCATTACGGTGTCATGTGTAGAAAGACTTGGATTTCGAATATCTAAATGGACGGTACCTTTAACAGGCTTGTCAGGCGTTCAGGTCCCAAATGTAACGGGTGCAGTCGAATGTACGGTTTTCCCACGGCATAGTGCCGATCACAGTGTATCTATTAAAGCTTGGGTTCTTCCAAAGATAACGGGAGATATGCCATTGGCACCATTACCTCCAAAGTTTAAGGATAACTTTACTCACTTTGCCCTTGCCGATCCGTCTTTTGATATTCCGGCGCCTATTGACTTGTTATTGGGAGCTGATGTTTTCGCTCAGGTTCTAGATGGTAAACGCATTATATTGGACAATTCCTTACCTGCCGCCTTTGGTTCTCTATTCGGATGGGTCATCATTGGTCCAATCGCCGCTTCATTCTCTGGTTTGCATTCCCATTTAGTTTCACTTACCGTCTCACTGGAAGATATGATCCAAATATTTTGGACATTCGAAGAGCCTGGGACCGCTTCAACATCATTTACTGATGATGGACGCTGTGAGCATATCTACTCTACGGAGCGCGTTCGTGACATTAACGATCGCTTTTTAGTACCTCTACCCTTTCGTAGAGAACCACCACCCACATCTTCCGAGTCTAAGCAAATAGATTTGAAGCATTTCCAGAGTTTGGAGAAAAAACTTGAAGCGGATGAGGTATTAGGTAAAGCTTATCGTGAATTTATGCTCGAATACGAGCACCTGGGACATATGTCTGTTACCTCAAACCCTGGGTCCTACTTCATTCCTCACCACCCGGTCTTTAAAGGGTCTTCGTCGTCCGGGAAAATACGCGTAGTCTTTGATGCGTCTGCGATGTCCTGGTCTAAATGTTCCTTGAATCAGTGCCTCCATGTCGGTCCAAAATTGCAACAGGACATTGTCGATATTTTGTTGAGGTTTCACGTCTATAAATATGCCTTTACCACAGACGTCTGCAAGATGTATAGGCAGATTCTGGTACTACCGCACTATAGAAAATATCAGCATATACTGTGGCGGTCGTCATCTCTTGACCAACTATTGGAGTATGAACTCAAGACGGTCACATACGGTGTTAATTGTGCTCTATTCCTGGCCCTAAGAGTATTGAGAGACATTGCCGAACAAGAGTGTGCCAATTACCCTGGTGTGAGAGAGGCGTTACAACGTCAAACCTACTTGGACGATATTTGTGTTGGTGCTGACAGTGTTTCTGAACTATTAACCTTACAGTCAGATTTGAAGGATGTACTCGATCGGGCTGGGTTTGACTTAAAAAGTGGTCCAGCAACTCTTCGGAGGTATTGTTAGCTGTCAATCCTGAAGATCGTGCCACAAATGCTGTCAGTTTCGACGATAATGAACAAGGTATTGTTAAGGTGCTTGGATTGCAATGGCAATCAAATCGAGACATATTCGGGTTTCATGTTCAGTTGTCATCCAAAACCATCACTAAGCGATCTGTTTTGTCGATGATCGCTCAAATTTTTGATCCACTTGGTTTTATAGCACCTGTCATCTTTTACGCTAAGCACATTATGCAACTTTTATGGAAGGCTGAGTTATCTTGGGATGATCCCCTGCCTTCAGAGTTGGCCAATAGATGGAAAACGTTTATGGATGATCTCCCCACTTTGTCGAATGTCGTGATTCCTCGGCACATGCTCATTGGTGATCGCATCCTGGTTCAATTGTGTGGTTTTTGTGATGCGTCAGACAAGGGTTATGCGGCTGTGGTGTATCTCCGTGTCCGATCTTCTGACAATGTCATATCTATTTCGCTGTTTGGGTCTAAGACAAAGATTGCTCCCATGAAGACAAGCACCACGCCACGGTTAGAGTTGTGTGCCGCCTTATTGCTGGCTCGATGGATGTCTCGCATTCAACAGACTCTAAAGGGGATCATGGATGTGGATGAAATTTTCGCGTGGTCCGATTCTCAGGTTGCTCTGTCGTGGATTGTTAAATCGCATACGTCCTTCAAAATATTCGTATCAAATAGAGTTCATCAGATCCAGCAGTTGTTGCCACGTTGTACTTGGAGATATATCCGTTCAACTTCAAATCCGGTGGACTGTGCCTCTCGCGGATTGCTTCCGTCTGAATTGCTACATCATATTTTGTATTGGAATGGCCCAGACTTCTTAAAGCATTCTGAGGACACTTGGGAGAGTGCAGTGTCCGTTTTAATACCTGAGGAACAATTGCCTGAAGTTAAGCTCGTATCGTTGGCTACGCGAATTCATCTCGATTCTGAATGGTATGTCCTATTTTCGTCTTATACAAACATGATCAGAATTATTTCTTGGATACGTCGATTTATAGGTCGGTGTCGCGGTCAAATTTATAATAGTTCGTTTCTAAGTAGGTCGGAATTAGATGACACGTTGACGATAATCGTACGAACATCACAACGTTGTTATTTGAATAATTTATATGAGGATTTAATTCATCAGCGGACACCTTCCCGAGCGTATGCGGGTCTCCGCCCATTCATAGACTCTAACGGTTTGCTTCGTGTAGGAGGAAGATTGCGTCATGCAGATTTGTCTAGCTCTCAACGACAGCCCATACTATTGACAAAAGGTTCTCACCTCTCATTACTTATAGTTCGCCACTGGCATCTCGTAACATGCCACTCCGGTCCGAGGGTGATAACAACATTAATTAATCGCCAATTTTGGATCATGTCCGTTCGTATGGTCATTCGAAAGGTTATTGGTAGTTGTGTGAGTTGCGTACGAGCAATTGCAAAGGCCCCCAATCCCTTAATGGCCGATCTACCTGCAGCACGAGTACAAGCGTGCCGCCCTTTTGGTCGTGTGGGTATTGACTATGCCGGTCCGTTATCCATGCGAGAGTGTCGATTACGAAAATCTAGGGTTTTTAAAGCATACATTGCAGTTTTTGTATGCATGTCGGTAAAATCAGTCCATCTTGAGGTTGTCATGGATTTGTCCACGGATGCTTTCCTTGCTGCATTCGATAGGTTTGTGTCACGACGTGGATTGCCACAGGATATTTATTCCGACTGTGGCACCAATTTTGTCGGTGCGTCCAACCAACTGCGAAATTTAGTCAACCATCCAGATAATCAACACATTATCGCATCGCATTCCGTTTGCTCGTGGCATTTTAATCCTCCCAGTGCTCCCCACTTTGGTGGTTTATGGGAGGCGGCGGTGGCGGTGGATTGTTGGTTAGAGTAATGGGATGTCACAAACCAACGCTCGAAGAGCTGACCACAGTGTTGTGTCGAATCGAGGCTGTGTTGAATTCAAGACCACTTACCCCGATGTCTTCATCTCCTCTTGATCTCGATTATTTGACACCGGGTTATTTTCTCATTGGCCAACCCATTCTAGCTGTGCCAGACTTACTTATCCCTGAAGGGGACCGAAAGTTAACAGCGAGGTGGAAATTACTCCACCAATGCCATCAGGCGTTTTGGCGACGGTGGTCTAGCGAGTATTTATCCTCGTTACAAAGTCGTAACAAGTGGACTATTGACACTCCCAATTTACACGTTGGTAACATGGTTGTCATTAAGGACAATATAGGTCCACCCACATCTTGGCGAATTGGCCGTGTGATAGAAGTTGTCCCAGGTGGCGACGGCGTAGTTCGCATGGCCAAAGTACTAACGTCTACGGGGGAGATTACTAGACCTATAGTAAAGTTAGTGGTGTTGCCTACGGATTAATTATCCTTCCTCCTTTGTTTATATTCCGTCCTAACCAAATATTCTGACTCGTTGACACAGCTAGTTGATGTTAACTGTACATGTCATGTTTTGTTTATTAATGTATATATAATTATTTAATAAGTTATTTGAAATACCAGCTCTATGCGCCTAATGTGTCACATCATATAAATCGATAATTTTTTTTTTTTCTTTTTTTTTCGCAGTGTATACATTATTTTATTTTACTCTTGTTTGTTTATATTTCTGTTTGTGTGTTCTTTTGGATATTGTACATTTTATTTTACTTGAATTTGTGTATTTTTCCCTCTGAATGTCCATTTAGACACTGTATATTTATACGAATGTAAACTTTAGTTACCCATTATTATTTTTTTTTTTTTGTCAAATTGTATTATGTATTTGTAATTATCACCTCTTGTACCTCTAAATTATTTTATAATGTATGGAATTTCTAATATGTATATGTCAATTTTTATTATTCATCTGAATTTTGTTTATCATTTATTATCCGTGTCTTTAATGTATCTTATAAACCGAGGTCAGAACGCCGTCGCAGAACTAAGGCTTCGAGGTCTAACATGTTGCTCTACCCCAACAAATTGTGATGCTGCTCATCCCAATAGGGGAGTATGTTCGAGCAACAACGGTTGTCGCGGATTTTGTCACCGTGGCGCCGGCGGGGCGGCTGCGAACCAATTGAAACTGGAATTGAATGTTCGGGAGTATTCGCCGGCTTGGTCGCGGTCGAAGTCGTGGTCGTCCGACAACTGTCGAAGTGCGTGGATGTGTATTATATTATACGCGTACGATTATTTGTGTTGGTGCGTTTCTTTTTATACGCCTTTTAATCGCGTTAGTATATGCGTATTATTATTGTTGTTGCGTTCCTTTATACGCCCTTTAAATAACTACACGCGTGCTGTTATTGTGTCGCTGCGTTTTATATACGCCTTTTTGTTATATACACGTGGTGCGCGTTATATACACGTAGAATTATACGTATGGTGGACTTTACATACGCGTCCATTTCGTCCGCATATCCGTCGTGTACCATTCACATTTGGCGACTTTTTTGGCGACTGTATACCTGTGCCCCACAATATTGACGTCAGGATTCCAGCGGAGGTGGTTTTCCGTTAGTCCAGGTCGGCGTATTTATTTATTTATTTATATTGTAATACACATTATCTATTTGTGAACGCTTAGCGTCTATCTTGTGTACATGTATATTTGTAAGTGGGTGCCCGCGCGATAATTATTATATTTGTTACCATCTATACACATGTATCGATAAATTTAATAGTTGTTTATAATATACTGGTGTGCCTGCCATTGCGGCACATTAATATAATTTGATTATTAGTGTCATTCACATTCTGATTTCCGTTTTCCGTTTTCCCTTCTAACTCCCTTTTTCTTTTTTTCTTTTTTTTTTTCCTGGTACAAGTCATTGGGGGCAACCGCACGCAAGGCCCCC
Organism: Tetraneura akinire; assembly: GCA_021307375.1. NCBI lineage: Eukaryota > Metazoa > Arthropoda > Insecta > Hemiptera > Aphididae > Tetraneura > Tetraneura akinire. The sequence goes on along the minus strand of JAIUCT010004393.1, from coordinate 13 downwards.
CTTGGCGCAAACA
>JAIUCT010004369.1:155-15727 GCA_021307375.1 Tetraneura akinire | reverse complement strand
TTTCTAATTCTTTTATCACTTTTATTCTATCAGGGTCTGGATTGACTCCACTTTTATTAAAAATAAAACCCAAAAATTTAACCTCTTCTACTGCATATTGCACTTTTTTAGCATTAAATTTAATATTTAATTTACGAGATCTATTAAATACTTTATCTATAATTTGATCATGATTTTCTCTTGAATTTGCACATATTAGTAAATCATCAAAATATATTTGAACACCATCTATATCACCAAAATATTTAATCATTCTTTTCTGAAAAAGCTCTGGAGCCATTGAAATACCAAATGGAAGTCTTTTAAAACTATAAGAGCCAAAAGGACTACTAAATGTGCATAATTTTGATTCATTATCCAGCTCACAATAATAGAACCCTTCCTTCAAATCTAATAAACTATAACAACTTTTATTAGCAAGTATTGGTCTAATATCATCCAACGTAGGTATCTGATACATAGCTCTAACAATATATTTATTTATTTCTCTGGGGTCCAAACACAACCTTAACGTTCCATCAGGTTTCTCTATAATTACCAAATTACTCTGCCATTCACTAAGTTCCACACAATGTTCAATTATATCTAGTTTTACCATTCTGTCTAATTGAGTCTTTAATTTATTAACTAAATGCATTGGGACTCGCCTTGGTGGATTTGATTTAGGTATGGCATTATCGCATTATTTTAATATTAACTAGGTCTGGAAATTTACCAATTCCTTCAAACACATCATTATTAATATTTATAAACATTTCTTTTTCATTTACTTTATTTTCAGATTTAATTTCATACATTTCTGGTATTTTAAACTGCATTCTTACACAAACTTCATAACTTAATAATGGTAATCCCTTATACTCAACAACTTCAAATTTTTTTTTTAATTTAATATCAATTAACACACTACCTTTAGATTTTGTTATATACCCTCCAAATGATTTAATTGTTACATTACTTACATCTAACTTTATATTTTTAAACTTGTGAAATATATTAACAGGCATTACATTTATTTCTGCTCCTGTATCTAATTTAATCTCTGTTTCTATACCATTCATTTTAATTTTTTCAATCCATGATTTATCAAAACTCTTATTCTCAGTACACATAACTTCTAATGCATCTATTGAGATTAAGTTATCATCTATACCTAAATAATCAATTTGACCTTGTTTTCGTTCTTTCACATTATTTTTATTACATTTTATTTTTAAATGATTCTTTAAACCACAATTACCACAAACTTTTCCGAATGCAGGACAATCATTAATTTTATGAGATTTACCACATCTTGTACAATCATTAATATAATTTACTTTTTTATCTTTGTAATTTAACTTATTACTTTTTTTACAACATTCATTTTTACATACATTACCTACTTTTCCATCAAAGTTATTTTGTTGAAGTTCATGTTTATTTATTTTGAATCCTTTACCCTTGTATTGATACGGTATTCTTTGCTTATCCCCTTCAATGTTGTAGATTAACTTGGTTTCTTCTTGAATTAATTTTCGATTAATTTCAGATTGTTCCATTACCTGACAATGCTTAACGACCTTCTCCAAATTTAAGTCTTCTCTTAATAATTTTGTTTGTAAGTCCTTGTCAACAATTCCAAGAATTATTTGAGTCTTTAACATCTTATCTTCATGACTGCCTAGTTCACATGATTTTACCAGTTCTCTGAGATCTGCATAGTATTTATCAAATTTTTCACCATCAGCCTGCTTACGAGTAAAAAATTTGTATAACTCCATTGTTTCATTTCTTCTTGGTATACAATATTCTTCTAATGCTTTAAGGATTTCAAACACTGTATTCTCTTTTATTCTAAGTGTATTATAAATTTTTAATCCTTCAGCACCTAAAAGGTTCAATAATATTGCTACCTGAGTTGCTGTCTTTTTTGAATGACTCTCAGTTGCATCAAAATATATTTGTATTTCCTGTCGAAAAGCTCTAAAATTTTGAGCTAAATTGCCAGTCATTTTGAGCGGATTTGGCTTATTGAACTCCATTATAATTTATAATTATAGTCCACGTATATTATTTTATCCAATTCAATCATTAATTTATTAATTTTATAATTTATAATATCATTAATTTATTAATTACATACCAATGCGTGATTCGTATTTCGATTTCGACTGCGCCATGTGTTATTTAGATTAATTATATTTATTTCATTTAATTAAAATACACGTTTAACTTTAATAGTCAGCGGTTAACGCTTAACAATCAAAAAGCGACTAAATTAAAACTAACCTATACATAAGCATGAGACGCAAGAACACAGTGTGTCCACTATCACAATGACAGCTTCATATTTTCTGGAAGTCATGCAAACAAATATTTTTCTGAAAATATATTTAATGTGTTGTTACTCGGTGATGGAGGTATGTTTGTATTTTTTTTTTTTTTTATTGGTAGTATATTAATTATAAAGTCTGAAATGTTGTATGATACATTATTCATGCAAAGAATATTCTATTCTGTGTTAATTATTTATAATTAAATTTCAACAGGATATGCTTGTAAACCATATTTATTTACACCTTTGCAAAATCCTATTACACCACCAGAGCTCAAATATAATAAAACGCAGATAAGAACCAGAAATATAATTGAAAGAACATTTGGACTATGGAAAATAAAATTTCCTTGCTTGCGAAGAGGCCTTGCTAATGCACCTAATACCACTGTAAATATTATTCTTTCATGTGCATTGCTTTACAACTTGTCTCGGAAGTATAATCAAAATCATACAGACAGTGATGAAGATGAGAATCAACTGGAAGATGAAGAAGGCGGAGAAATAGGAGAAATTGACAATAATATATTAGGACGTGCAGCAAGACAAGCATATATTACAAGGCATTTTAGTTAAAAATAATTAATTCATGAATAGTATTAAACAATTTTACTTTATATTTATAAAAATAATTAAATTATAAGGTTCATCATATTATAATTATAACATAACACATAAGTATAACAGTAGTATAAATATTTAAACATATATATCAATATAAGTATTTTATATATATATACATATAAACAAATTTAGTATATTATATCATCACATTTAATATTATTATTATATAAGAAATTAATAAATATCTATACTTAATTATATATATCAATATAAGTATTTTATATATATATATATATATTATATATAATATATATACATATAAACAAATTTAGTATATATTATATCATCACATTTAATATTATTATTATATAAGAAATTAATAAATATCTACATTTAATTTTATACAAAAAAATATTATAAATATATTTGTATTTAATTTTATATTTAACTACAACATATTTTTGATTAATATATTTCAATATTTAACAGTACTTTTTCTATGTACATATTTAATAATATGAGAAATCTGTATACCTTATATATACCAAATAAAAGTATAATATATTTTAATATATATTTAAATATCTTTTTTAATATTTTGTATTTCTAATGCTAGTTTTTGACACTGCAATTTGAATAACTTATTTTCTTCCACGCGCTTAGCAACCACAGATTGCATTATAAGTTTTTGATTTAAAATCTATCATCAGGCAAAAAACATAATTCAATTAATATTATGTATCACATTTTTAGTTAACAAATTAATTAAGTAATTATAGGTATATGTATAATTTTAAAATTTTAAAAATAACATTAAATTAATTAATTAATTACATTTTTTTAATAATATAATATGCAATTGTATTCTATCCTACTGTGTAGTATAAATTATTATTTATTAACATTACTTGTAACTTATTCATTTGAACTTCATGTTCCATTGCTATTTTCTGTCTCTTTATTCTTAATTCACATTCTTTTAGGATGCCTATATTTTTTGTTGTTATTTTGCTAGTGTTATTTTTTATTTCTTTATCTTTTTCTAAAATACATACAAAATTAAGTATGCGTGTAAGGTAAGGTATAGTACAGGCGACAGAAATGGAGTATATAATACTAATAAGATAGATTATAACCTTTGGATTGTAAATATGGTTCATGTGTAGAAGTAGTAGGTATTTGTATTGTAATAGATGGGTTTGAATTATTAGAATCTATAAAATACAATTATGATTGAAAATTTTAAATAAGGTAAAAACTAGCAAATATTTCACTATTTTATACATAAAACAGTTGAAACTATTATATAACAATGTAACAGATTATTACTTCTAGGTATGTTAAACAATATTTTATAACTAAACAATTTATTTTGAAATTATTCTTCATAAGATAAGAATAGAAAGAAATATATTAAAAAGTAAAAACTGTTATTTTTACACATCTAACTAAGTCAATAATGTATTTAATATGTATACCCAGTTCCTGTGTCACTGGCAAATTAATAATTTCAATAGGTGTTTCATCTATAGAAATAACAATTTTAATTATAAATAAGTTATCTTAACTTATCAACAATAAACTAAATAAAATACAAATAATGCATGTTAGTATTAAATTTATTTGTAATTACATATACATATATTAGGGAATAAATTGTAGATACTTACTAGATATAATATGATTTATAAATGGATTTGCATCAACAGCATCTGTATTATTACTCAATCTATTGACTAAAATCGTAAAAATTAAGGTGTCATTTAATATTGTGAAAATTAATTAAAAAAAAAAAACTAGGTATACTTTTGGTTGCATTTTCAATTGCTATGCCATCACTATCATACTTATTTCCCCACTCTACAATATGAGGTTTCCCAACAAGTTCCTCAACCTCCGGATCTTGTATTTGATCTGGTGTTTTATATGACCCTCCTCCAGTTTTTAATATATTAAACCGTTCAGTAGTGAAACTTTTTCTTGATTTAGCTTTTTCAGATTCCCATAATTTTTTTAAGCTTTTTATTCCACTCTGTAATTATTATTTATACCATTTATCGATTTACCTATATAATAATAGAGTGGAATCGACACCTATGGTCACATAAATGATTTTTTTCAATCAACATGTTATTTAACCTATATACAGATATTAAAAAAAATTTAAAATTAAATCATAAATACAGTTTACCAATGCTTGATTTGAATTTCTAAGTCTAAAGAACATTATAGAGTAAGAAATTTGTATTAATAATTTTAAATTGCATTTGTTCTAGGAGCATTGTACAGTTGACTAGTTTTATTAGTACTTACTTATTCCTATATTAAAATGTATCATTATGTAAATTAACTATTCTTAATAAATACCTTGTTTTAGGTAGATACTAAAATCAAAAATATTTATCATGACTACTAGCCTTAAACGCTAGTTTTACTTTAGATGGTGAATATAAAAATAATAATTATTTTTATGATAATTGATATCATCCAATTTATTAATTGGCATGATGACTTCAAAGTCTACAACAATAACCATATTATTAAAGTTTATCAAACTACAAAATTACACTTGTAAATAAAATAAAAATGACTGGCAATAGATTCTCTACTAGATTTCACTCTAATTTCTACTATAGATAGGTATAATATTTTATTAAATATTTAAATATATATATATATATAAATATATATATTTAATAATATAAAATTATTAAATATAATTTATAAATAGGTACTTAAATTATTCTTATTAAACCGTTTATGAACGAAATACGTTATGAAACCACTGGACTCTAAAGATAACTGGATTATATATAAGATCTATATAATACATATTATAGTCTATAGATAATTTAAGAAAATAATAAATTAACATTTTTCACTTATTATACAGGTAATATAACGTTAACGTGAACATTTCAGTTATTCATACAGAGTTTAATGTATGATACAAATATATGGTATATTCAAATTACTTTTTGAACTTGACTATAGGAATTAAATTTGGTGCTAATTTTTTCCCAAGCTTCATTTTTTTTTTATTCGAAGAAAAATCTTTTTTGGGGTCTTCAATAACATGTTTTTGTTTTGAAAAACATTGAAAAAATATTTCTTTTTCTTCTAGGTCCCAATTTGGACCTCTTTCTCTTTTTTTCTTAATTATAAATTTATTATCGTTTAAACTCATTGTTTAAATGTTAATTATAATAAAGAATAAACTAATAAAGGTATTTTATTTTTTATTATAATATTACCTATATTTTTCAAATTTGATATTTGAAAACAAATTATTAAAAAAAAAACCACTGATAGTGAAATATCAAATGATAACAATCAAATATCATGGAAGAAAAAAGTATATTTAAGGATTATTAATTTAAGTAATACTTAACTACGGACTACTTAATTTTTGACTGTGCAATACAATTTTACGGGTACCTAGGTTAAGTAGAGCTTATGTGCCCCGTAGCTAGGTGACACTTGCCATTTTAAGTGACACCTAACGTACTGACTATGCATACGGGCAAGAGACTTGAAAATTGTTATAGGTTTTCACATAGGTATTATATATATGTGGTAAAATTTTGGAACCATTACGTTCATTTTTCTACAAAATATTGGACATTGAATATTTCGTAAAATTCTCGGTTTTACGTATATAATGTTTGATAAAATTGGTAATTTTTGGTATTAGGGTCTGAAAATTTTACTGAAGTATACTTACATATTACTTAACATTATACTAAAATATTATAAAAATCCCTAGTCTCAATTTTTTTTTATAACTGTTTTAAATTGATATTTTTAGTTCAAACGAAAATTATAATCTTGAACTTCGCTCAGAATCGTTTTTTTCGAATGCAATAGTATATCATTGTATTCAAATTCTAATTAAAATTAAAGGCTATGATTCGCACACCCATGCGGCAGGAGTATCAACTCTTTTTTATTAATATAATAAATTCATATTTAACAGCAATTAAATATTTTATTATATATTAATAGTTTATCTTAAAATTATTTAGAATGATCTTACATTAATGGTACATGACTTTTTTTATATATAATTTTCCTGTATTGTTCTATTTGTTGGAGATTTTCTTTTTTAATATTTTTATTTTTAATTGTCCTATAAATAAGGTTTCATTAGATCGTAATGTATTTTATTGCCTTCTTTATCCTCAAACTACTTTATATTTTACTTACTTACTTTTATTTACTTACTTTTTATTACATCCTCAGAATTAAAATGTAATTCACACACTCCATCATTTTTTGTTAATACTTTATCAGCTCTTGGAATTTTTGTATTCCAAATAACAATCATATTCTAAATTTTAAATAAATATTGTTTAATGTATTTCATTTTTTTGTTGTTTTTGTACAATATGTAGGGTGACCCAGTGGCGCAATTATAGTCAAAATCGCGGGGGGGCTAAAGTCCCTGACCCTGATATTGTACATGTTTTAAATATTGGGATGGAATACAAGTGTCACAATTCTATATATTACTCTGTTATATTTTCAAGTAGTAATCTCCTTTGATTAATTATTATAAATCAAGTAAATACAACTAATAATGTTTATTTATATATTTTTTATTTTATTTTTACATATATCGTAACTATCTACTTTATACTTGCAATGATATTTTTCTATTAATTAATGCAAATTGATCAATAATTGCATCTGTGTCAATTGTATTTGTTATATCATTTTCAATATTTAAAACCACAGATTTCAGATGATATAGAAATCTGTGTTTAAAACAGCTAAATTAGAAAATCTTGATTGCGACATAGATGTGCGTAACCAATTTTTAATTCGTCGCATGGCTGAAAATGATCGTTCACACGTTGCACTACTAATAGGTAATGTATATGCAACACTTAATAAAGCATATAAGTTTGGATATGTTTTTTCATCAATAATTTTTTTGATTTCTTCAGAATCATGCTCAGCATTAGAATATGATGAGATAACATTTTTTGCAACCAACATTTCTGCTCTTAATGAATCTATATTAGTATGTAATAGATCCTTAAAAAAAGTATCTTATTTATTTAATATGCAAACCATACAGTAAATATATCAATCATATTACCTACTTTGTAATGATTAAAAAAAGTTGAACTTTGAAAAAAATCTAACTTTAAAAACCCATCTACACTTTGAGCTAGTTTCAAACTTTCATCAGAAAAACGTCTTTTGAGGTTAATTATAGTAACATCTAAAACTTTATAGTACCCATGTACTAACCAATATTGTTCAGAGTTTATTATTGAATTTTGTTCAGCACCAGATCCTGTTGATAAATGGAAGTCATGAAAATGATGTGGTTCTTTTCTTTTTCTTTGACTTCTTACTTCTACTTAAACAAAATATTTACATATAAATGTATAATTACAGTACATTATCTTAAATAATTAACTATTTAATACCTTCACTATTCATATATATTGAAATATCATAATTTTCACAAAATTCTTTAATTTGTTTCCATAAAATATTAAATTCTTTATCATTGCGTTTATTTTCCAAAGTTGTTATTACTGAATTAACTAAATTAGAAGCTTTACCCAAAGTGGAATTTTTCTCTTGAAATTGGTTACTTAAAATATTAATAATGAGTAAAATTTCATGCATTACAAATAAGTGAATAATGAATGACCCTTTTTTTATCATTGCTAAAATACCTGTAACAATTATTAATATAATTATAGGTATATAAATAACAATAATGCCATTTATATATAATATATTTTATGCTAATAGATTATAAATAAAATAAATATTATATACATACCAATTGCTTGGGCAATATCTTTATCATGATTATTATCAATTTCTTCTTGCAATACATGAATTATTGCAGAATAGTTTTCAATAACCATTTTGCAATTTTTATACCGACATGACCATCTTGTATCACTTATTCTTGAAAAACACTTATTTTTTATTTGTAATTTGGTTTGCATATTAATAAGATTCTTATTTTTTGAAGGAGAGGAAAAGTAAATATAAAGTGCTTCTAAACTATTAAATAATAATTTGGCATCCTAAAACACATAAATTGTTAACAATTTGAAAATAATAAAACCCAGAATAAAATAATAAAATCAATATAACCTTTACAAGTTTACAAATATCCATAACAATCAAATTAGTTTTGTGAGCCATACAATGAGTGTATATCGCATAAGGGTATTTTTCTCTTATAATTGTTTGTACCCCGCCATGGTCACCACATAACATTTGCTCCATCATATGATTGCGCAATGATCGGTACATGTGATAATTTAAATTTTTCTAAAAATGTTAAAATAGCAGATGATAATGATGTTGCATTTTGACTTTCTGATACATCTATGAAACCTAAAAACCTTTCAAAAACTGTAAGATTTTTTGTGTATCTCACACAAATCACCATTTGTTCTTCTTTAAAACATCTAAAAACATACGTTATAGGTTAGCATATAATATTATGGAATCAAATTTTTAAAAAATGTATTTATATAAATAGTATAGGTAGATTATATTAAATATAAAATAAAAAAATTACCTTGCTTCATCACACATTATAGAAAAAAATTTACATTCTTTTATTTCATTTATGATTAATGATATACTATAATCAGCACAAATTTGTATTAATTGATTCTGTATTGACCAACTGCAATGATTAATAGGTAATTGGTAATTTAAAGCAAATGGTGGATTGTACTTTGCCATAAGTTTACATGCTTCTTTAAAATTCCCTATAGTAATAAGAATAACAATAATGTAATAGTTTAAATTATTTTATTATACTCATATTTTACCATGGTTTAAAGATTCATCATTTTCTCTATGACCTCGAAGTGCCAGTCCTTGTTTTGTCAAAAACAGAATTATGTCAATTAATGTTTTAATATAGTTTCTATTTTTAAGAACTTGTTCACGATGAGCATTTGACATAACAGTATGAATAGTACCAGTCATTTTACTATTTACATGTAAACGCCATTTTTCTACATTATTTAAATGTTGATGAGTATTAGCATGAAGATCCAATTTTGATTTTGATTTGTATTTATTAGAACCTTTGGAACCACTCACCTAAAATAGGTTTAAAAACTATAAATAAAACCAGGCGTGCTCGAGCACCCCCTGTCGTTTAACCTACCAATAAAATTTAATTATTTATTAAAATAATTTTTTAATATTTTTATAATTTTTGTAATGTTAATCAAAAGTATTATTTATTCAAAATGTTAATGTTGCAAAACTTTTTCTACATAAATTTTAAAAAAATGAGAAAAGTATATCTCTAATAAATTATTTTTATCATATCAACCCCCGTTAAAATTTTTTGCATCTGAGAAATAAAACTAACTTTTTCAGTATGTTTAAAATAACTAGGTAAATTAATAAAATTATAAATTTAACATGTGATATTAAAAATAGATATAATAATAATTACTTTTTTCCAATTTTTAAAACCTTTTATTATAAATGTATCTTCGGTAATACAAGTTCCGAAAACCCGACAAGGATAACAAAATATTGAATCTTTTTGCACACTATACTCCAACCAATCAAAAATATCAAATAAAGCTGCTGAGAATGATCGGTTTTGTTTACCAAAACTTGTCATTGGATAAGCCTAAAAGCAAAAAATAATAAATAAATAAAAATTCTGAAATACAAAATATAAATATAGGTAATAAAATAAATATATTTTTAAATTCCTACTTCTTTGAGTTTACCGTTGTATTACATTAATAGGAATTAAAATTTACTTGTAATTTTGGTCTCACTGGTCCTGAATTAATATCTCCAAGATCTGTAGCTATTGTTTCAGTCACTTTATTCAACGTTGAATTAGTGAAGGAAAGTGACGAAGAACTTATATTAGAAATAGGTAAAGGATCATCTGGATTCTGCTCACTAACAAATTTCTCAAATTCAGATGCAATTTGTAGATCATTGTTACTAGGAGTAATAATTTCTATTGGTTTTTCTAATTGTTGAAGCTATAAAATTAATATCAATATAATATTAATTATTTATTATTATGTTACATCATGAATACAAAATAATTGTCATTTTATATTAACGTTTTTCAAATATCAGATGCATAAGAATTTAACCTAACCATCGTAATTCCTGTCTAAATTAAATAAATCAATAGATAATCATCAAGTATTCAAATTAATGAAATTTATATATAAATTTTATATATTAATAAGGAGATATTAATTAGGTAATTATAAAATCAATTTTATTAAGGGGATTGGTGGCGGTCCGTTTTTAAGGAGTTGTGTATAGGGATTTTATACGCGAGTACGTATAGTTACGTGTAGTAAATGAATATTGGTGTGCGTCGTGAGTGTCTCACCCGTACCTCAACATACGGATTGATAGTTCTCACACGCGCATGCACAAGTCAACATTATTGTATGACAATTTTATTTCGTGCCTTTAAAGACCAAAAAGCCTGACAAAATTACACATACTTAGAATACTTTGATTTAAATTCTGAAAACGTATTGTAATTATTTATATTCTGTACTACAAAACGTTGGAAATATTTTTCTCATTTTAAGTATTGGTTTTACTAGGCAGAGATTTAAAAATTTGATAATTTTTAAGATTTTCATTGTTAATTTTTTAAAAGTTTATAGCAAAAAGTCAAAATTTCATTTTCAACATTTAGTAGTAAAATACTAATGAATTTAAAATTTTTTTCAGAATTAAATTACGAATACTCTGAGTATTAAAATTTTTGTCAGGCTTTTTGGTCTAAATCGAAGAAAAAACGGACCGTCTCCAATTCCCTTAAAATTATATATTAATTAGGTATAATTAATAAAATATATTTACTTACCTCATTCTTAAAAAATGAGTGTAATGAAGTTTGACACTTCCTCTTGCTCATTTTTATAATAATAATTTGTTTTTAATAAAAATATTAAATATATTATGAAAAACAAAACACAGTAAACAGTAAACATTAAACGACTATTATACAGACGAGCACGAGGCAACTGATAATGTATTAATGTTATATTATTGTAGGTCTATATTTTCTTTATCCACTGACAATAAGCTGGAATTTTATTTTTAATTTTGTTTTCATTCATTACTAATATCCATACGGGCGTATAACATATAAATTATTATTCCATTATTGAATCTATCATTGTATACAGTTTTAACTATTGATTATAAATACTTATTTTATTACATAATATACTATATAGAATATTGGTATTATCTACTACAAAAATTTTTATTATTCTATCTTTAGAAATATTGTTCATAATTTAATATTATCATTGATTTCATTTAAATTTAGAATGTTAAGAATCTTAAATATAAATTATATTCGATTAATTTTTCTGCGTTCCATCCCAATGCAAGCCCCGTCCATCTTCAACTTACATAGTGCGACTGCTATAAACGTGTAAATTTTTGGGGGGCTATGTTTAAACTTGGGGGGGGGGGGGGGGCTTAGCCCCCCCAAGTCCCCCCCTAATTGCGCCACTGGGGTGACCAGATATTATACAAAAAAGTACATTTTTACCTTTTAAGAATTATTTCTAATATCAAAAGTCAATTAACACAAGTATTTTTATATTCATTAAATTTTTATTAAAATCTTAATGAAATATAAATTTAAATAAGAAACAAATGTATAAAACTAAATATGACACTACCTCTGAGGATGAAATATTGAAGGAGATTTTTTTCCTTCTTCTTTATATATTTTAACTTGTTTTCTAAAACCTGAATTGCATCCAGACACAAAACATTTTAACGGAATTTTAGTAATATAAATAAAAAGTGGGTAATTGAAAATACATGAATTCTTAAAATAAATATTTTCTAGAATTCCATATGGCTACATTGACATATCAAAAATAATAGGACCCTAGAGGACAGTAAGCGTTCCCAGTGGAATCCTGTACTGGTGTATATTTTTCAATCAACTTTTTAGAAGAGTGTAGCCACCTCTGTATATCCACCTTAGTCCGGGGCCTGGTATAATCTACAATTTTATTTCACATCTATGCTCTCTACATAACCATAATTATTATAAACTAAACTTTACTTGATAATCAAATAATTTTAGAATAGTTTTCACATGCTATTATTTTGTTTGTCATATAGTGATATACTGATTTATGGATATTAGCATTGATTATAAATACAATCATATAATATTTATAATCAATGGTATTATAATTATGTTAATAGGTATAAAACTATAAAATAAAGAATTACAAGGATTACAAACATCTAATTAGTAATTTTTTTTTTTTTTTAAAGAATTCACTTCACTGTTACAACTATATAAAAATATATTTGGTTAATGCTATGAAAAAAACACATTTTATGATTTATAATAAATAATTATAAATTATGTAAATGTAAATAATTGCAAATTAATATAAAATATATTAAACATTACATTATCATAGTACTCATTAATGAATATACAAACAATTAAAATATTATAGTTTTACATTATATATTTTTTATAATTGAAGCACAATTTATAATTTTTACATACAACAATCAACACAAAATATAATAAAAAAAACATTGACCATCAATTTATAATAAATAAATACATGTTTATTTTAATTTATACTTATATATATAACATTTTTCTTCCATTATCAGTAGGTTAATTAAATAATTATATACATAATTTATAATATTACAAAATTAAAGCAATATATGTTTTCAAATTACCTATTTATTAAAAACTATTTGAAAATATAATGATTTTTTTAAAATCGTTTTTAATAAAAATAAATAAGTATATAAATAAATAAATAAATCTGATAAATTAATTTAAAATTTCATTTTATATATATTATACATAATCAAACTACCATTTAAATGTTTTATAATAATTTAATAGCCTAGGATAATGAAAAGCTTTTCCCAATTTAAAAACATATTTTCATCCAAATATTCGTTTCACACATGTGCAAAATATGAGTTTAGATTAAAATATATGTTATAAAATGAGAATAAACTTTTCAATAATCCTAGACATAATAAATTAAATTTAAATATAAAAATGGTGATGATAATAATATATTTAAAAATATAAAGGGTAAAAACATCAGTTTTAAAACAACACTATTTCAGTAGATAATAGTTTAAATTGGAATTTTTTTTTTTATATTTATAAATAATTTTTTTTATATTGTGGTTAACTAATTTAAATTATGGCACATTTATTTGTACATTGTACCTACTCTTAGACTTTTTTTTTTATAAATTAAATAATAAAACAATTGTTAAATTGAATTTTATATTATAATTTATAATTATTTTTTATTATAATATATTTTCAGTTTTAGACTTTACTGAATTAAAAACCACTAATATTTTTACCCTTAATAGTAAATATACAGTAGATTTTTTTAATTAATAAAGAAAATTAATAATAAATAAAAAAAAATAATAATAATAAAAAAAAAAGGGTTATAGGTATTTTATTTACTTTTGGCAATATTGGTCACTTGAAGATGTCTTCATTAGTTCAGTAGTTGATGAAAGATGTATAAATTTTTGACAATATATGAAACAGGTGATTTGAATGTTTTATGCTTAGATGATTATAATCTTCATATTATATTCTAATATAAACAAAATTAAAATATTATTTTGATTATTTATTTATCTTTTAATTTAAATTATGTATGTACTTACCAAAATATTTAACTTCACCATTGAATCCACGTTTTATACATATAAATAAGTATGAAAAATGTAGACGAAGTAAAAAAATTATATTTCTTATCGACTTGAAAAAAAATTAGTTTTTATCGTTCCACCAACTAGTATAAAATAATAAACAAATTTAAATTAATTGTGTATAATTTATAAATATCTAACACATAGGTAGTATGTATTTAGGTATAAATGATAATGAAATACACATTATAATATATTAACTTACCGCGATTTAATTGATCGTGGATTTGTGGTTTGTTCCACATTTTCACGGCTTTATTTAATATATTGAATATTACTTTTTTTAATTAAAGTAACATCTATTATAATACAGATATTGGAAAACTAAGTATTTGTATTTATGTAATTTTCATTTTCAATTTCATATAAATTGTAAAACAAGTATATAATTATTATTATATGTAATATTAACTTAAAATTTAAAAAGTCAATGCATTATAACAAAATATTTTACATTTTTTTCTAACATAACACAACTAAGATTATATAATATTAAAATAATAATAAAAAGACTGAGGAACACAGAATGATTACAACATACGATTACTGAGTACCACGATTTAAGATATATATCTTAAATCGTGCTGAGTACTGAGTAGCATGCGGTTTTAACTCGGCTTGTTAATTATTATTATACTCTATTCAGAATAACCTTGCCAACGGGTCGGACGAAAACTCGTCCGGTTCGCGCATGTTTTTTGCCACGGTGAGAGCTGATGTTTGTCGTGTGGCCGCCGTAGACGCGCCCCATGTTTATACGTAGTGAACAATAATATCGTATGTTTTCTCGATTCCTAATTGTTTAAATATTTAAGTAATTTTTGTAAATAACTGTTTAAATATAATATATATAATATATATATTGAATTTTTTAAAAAAAATATAAATAATTTTTGCAAATATGAAATTTATATTAATTTTTTTTAATTTT
>JAIUCT010004367.1:0-10950 GCA_021307375.1 Tetraneura akinire | reverse complement strand
TTTCTAAGTTACGTTGGTGTTCTGTAATGTTCTGTAGGGTATTATTCAACTTATCTAATTCGGTACGTATTATCCTAGTTGAATCGTGTATGTAATTTATGTTCTGTGCTTTACTGGTTGCTAATTCAAATACCTTGTCATAAATTATCTGTAAGTCTAATTTTGTATATACGCCATGTAAGACATTAGCTAAACGTCCGAAGGTCCGAAACACTCCTCGTCTAACTCTAGAGTTATCGGTGTCATTGTACCCGATAGACAACATCATACTACGATGGTTTGTCTCTATCTCATAGAGATGTGGTAAAGTCGCTTGTCGGAATTGACGTAAAAATTGTTTACATATGTCTCCTATTTCCGTGGGCTTGAAATCATCGGCTAATTTTGTACAAGCTTTCGAAGTTGCTTGCGCTTGTGTCAATAGTGTGTGATACCTTGAAGCCTGTGTACCGAGGTCGAGGTATGTTATCAAATTCCAATTAAGATGTGATATTCTGACTTGCCCATGATGTTCATAATATAACCCCATGGTTTTGTTGAATGTAGTCAATTTAATTTTATGATTTGTTAATTCGGAAGTTCTGCATTTTGATATCGCTAATAATCTGGAACATAATTTCAATATTGGTCATGATACAGTTTTAAAAGATTTCTGTGTAAAGTTACTGGTTTGTTTCGTTTTAGAATTGTTATATTAGGTGATTTATCACGAATTTCAATGACAGGATATGGCCCTAACCATTTTGGAGACAACTTGCCTTTACTGGCTTTTTCCTGTACTAACACTTTATCACCTATTCGAATTTTCAGTGGAATTACTTTTTTATCGTAATGTTCTTTTGATTTGAGTTTATTAACTTCTAAGTTTGTTTTTGCTTGTTGATGTGCTTCCTGCATCTGCTTTTTCAATTCAAAATAATAATCTTGGTAATTGTATTGAGGTTCCGGATTATGATTAAAAGAACTAGGAACGGTTATCTGGTGACCATAAACCAATTCATACGGCTGAAAGTTCGTTGAAGTATGAACTGTGGAATTATGGCAAAACATTGCAAATGGAATATATGAATCCCAATTCTGATTGTCCTTCTGAACAAAACTGCGTAAATATTCTGCTAATGTTCTGTGACTTCGTTCCAAAGAACCATTGCTCTGTGGGTGATACGGTGTAGTGGAAGTTTGCTTGATTTTTAGAAGTTGACATACTTCTTTAAAAATTTTACTTAGAAATTCCGTACCACAGTCAGTTACAAGACTTTTAGGTAGTCCATGCAAACACACAAATTGGGTTACAAAATGATAGGCAACTGTGTTTGCTTCATGATTGATCATGGGAGTGGCCCATGCAAATTTAGTGAGGTCATCTTGTAGAGTTAGAATGAATATATTTCCTTTGTGTGATTTGGGTAATGGACCGACAATATCCATAAATATCTTTTCAAATGATCTGGAAGCAGTGGTGGTAATCACCATAGGCTCCTTGACTGAGCGATTTGAAGTCTTGTTGCGTTGACAAATTTCGCATTTCCTAACATAATCTTTAATCATCTGTCTCATTCCTTTCCATTTATACTGTTGTGAAATCCTCTGAACAGTACGTGATATTCCTTGATGACCCCCTAAAGGAGTATCATGGAATTCTTTGAGTATGCGTATCTTGTCTTCTTCCGATGGTTCCTCTTGTGTAAACACTTGAACCCTGATTTCTGAACTTCGAAAAAGATAATACAGCATGGATCGAACTATTTCCCATTTTAGTCCGTCCTTCCCGCAATCTAGTTGAGTACATGCTAATTGCGTAATCTGGCGTTCCAGACAAATTTTCTTTAGGTTCTGGAGGCTCTGGAATAGTTGTGCGTATGTAGACTTCTGCCAGTAATGTTCCTTAGTAATGAGGTAGAATATGGTTCTTTGCTCCATTTCCAAAGAAACAACTTCCGTAACAGTTTTCTGTAATTTCTTTAATTGTGCCACTTTTCCAAATTTTCTTCTCATGATTAATGATATTCCACTAGTCATTCTAAAATCGGCTGAGACCACATGCATCAGAGAGACGTCTGGTTCGCAATTGAAAAGGTCTCCTTGTATTTCTAGAACATTGGATGTTGCTTTCTTTAACCTTGAGTCGGCTTGTACGAACTGTTGATAATCGTCTGAATATTCGGTAATTTTCGTAGGTTGTGAAGTTTCCGGAGATCCTAAAATTTCTGGAGTTTCTGAAGTGTCTGGAGTTTCTGAAGTTTCTGGATGTTCTGAAGATTCTGAAGTTTCTGGAGGTTCTGAAGTTTCTGGAGGTTCTGAATATTCCGTAGTTTCTTGATTTTGGGATCTGGTAACAACTCGATGAATCCTACTAAGAGCATCCGCATTTGTGTTACTTGTTCCGGCCTTATAATGAATGGTGTACTGGTATTCCTCTAGCTTAAGGCGCCAACGTGTAAGCCGTGAGCCAGGATCCTTCAAATTGAATAACCATAATAAGGCACGATGATCTGTGACTATATGAAATTGCTGACCGAAAAGATATGGTCGAAATACTTTTATTCCCTAAACTATACTGGAAAGTTCCTTCTCAGTAGTATTATAATTTATTTCAGCTTTATTCAATGTTCTGGATGCATATGCTATTGGTAGATCTTGACCAATAGGACCCTGTGAGAGCACACATCCAATAGCATAGTTACTCGCATCGCAAGTCAGATTGAAAGGTTTCGAAAAGTCTGGATATTGTAAAACTGGGGCTTGTGTTAAACAGTTTTTTAATGTTTCGAAAGCCTGTTGACACAATTCTGTCCAATTGTAGGGAGCATCTTTTTTTAACAACGAAGTTAGTGGTTTTGCTATTTGTCCGTAATTCTGAATAAATTTTCTGTAATAACCGGATAGTCCAAGGAAGGATTTTACTTCCTTAACGTTAGTCGGCACTGGGAAATTTCGTACGCATTCAATTTTCTGAGGGTCCGGTTTAACCCCTTCGTCAGTGATTAGATGACCTAGATAAGTTACTTCCTTTCTGAGGAACTCACACTTTAATGGTTGTAACTTTAAATTATACCGTCGGAGTCGATCAAAAATATCTCGAAGTTTCTGCGAATGGTCTGTAAGGTCTTTGGCATAAATGATTATATCGTCCAAGTACACGAATGCTTTTAATCCATTTAATCCTGCTAATACCTTATTCATGAGTCTCTGAAATGTTCCGGGAGCACCCTTTAATCCAAAAGGCATGCGTAAAAATTCGTAGTGACCTTTATCGGTAGAAAATGCCGTTTTTTCCCTATCTGATGGGTTCATCGGGACTTGATGATAGCCCTGGGCCAAATCGAGCGTGCTATAATATTTGGATTTTCCCAATTGGTCAAGAATGTCTGTAATGTTTGGTAGAGGGAATGCGTCTCCTACAGTGACTTGGTTTAGTCTGCGAAAATCAACACACACTCGGTACTTAACCTTACCATTGACATCAGCTTTCTTAGGAACCACTAGGAGAGGAGCGTTCCATGGCGAATCACTTTGCGCAATTACACCATCCTGTTCTAAGGCCTCCATTTGGTCAGAAATTTCTTGACGATGTCTTGCAGGTAATCGATAAGGTTTCTCGTGGATGGGTTGCACAGCTTCGGAGGTTCGGATTTCGTGTGCTACCGCTGTGGTCGCAGTAATTTTGTCCCCATCCAAATAAAAAAGATCTGAATATTCTTTGCATATCATCAGTAGTGAATTCTTTTCTTCAGAATTCAAATGGTCGGTCCGAAGGTTCTTTTCTAATTGTGCTAAACGCTTAACACCTGTTAAAGTCTCTGCGTGTGGCTGCACCAATGCAGCATGTATGCAAGCTTCTTTGTACTCCTCATGTACTAGGTTTCGCAACGTAGGAACTTTAATAGTGATAGGCTGTTCGGTTGGATTTATTACTGTTAGCCATACAGAGTTATCCTTGACAGAAGTGACAACATTGCCACATAAAATAGATTCTGTAATGTTCTGATTGGGAATTAATATATTCGAATTTTCTGTAAAGTCCTGTGCTTGAACAGCCATGAGAGTCTCTGCTCGTGGTTCTAAGGTAATTTCAGAAGGATCTGTGAGTATTAATTCTTTTGTCTGGTAATTGATGATTGTCTCTTGCCCTACTATGAAAGGTTTTCCCAAGATTCCTTCATGAGGTACTGGGAACGACGAATGTACGACATGGAATTCAGTAGCACGAGTATCGCTACCAATTTGAATTTGTAGGTTGACTGAACCTAATGTAGTTATACAATGTTCTGTGATACCTTTAAGTTGATAAATGGTTTGGTCATATACCATTACGTTATCTTTTAAAGCCGATAATTTGATTAAATTTAAATCACTTCCAGAATCGAGTGATAGTCTGATCTGATTCTTAATGGTCTGATAACTTTTACAAATTATGTGATCTTCTTCAAGTTTCTGCTTTGCTGTAGTACTCAGGACGACTCGTGGAATGAAATTGCGGCGGTTTTTATACTTCCAGCCGGGCGTCCGCCGTTGACTCCCGACTGTGTGGCATTTCCCGTTTTTGTCTGATTTTCTGTTGTTGCCGAATTTCGTTGTGACGTTACATATTTTAATTTTTGACAAACCTCTTTTTTGTGTCCTGGCTTTTTGCAATAGTTACAAATAATTGTGTTTATTCGAGCCGGGATAGCAGACGATGTAGCCTTCAGCGTACAATCTCTAGCCCAATGTCCCATTTTTTTGCAATGGTAGCAAGGAGTACTTGGTTTCGCACTACTAACTCTCCTGCTATTTCTGCCTCCATCCTCATAAAACCTTTTGGATTCCGCGAGTGACTTCTGTACTCGTTCCTCTTCTCTCGCAGCTTGGATAGCCTTCTCTAAGGTTGGCGGGTTTCTTGCTTTAATGAAATCTTTTAATTTTCCTAACCCTTCAATGAATACCTGAATTGTCTGTGCTTTTAAACTATTTTCCAAGGCTGTGGCTGCTTCCATTGATTTTCCGCTAGTTTCTTGTTCCAATATGAGTGTCTGTAATGTTTCTATTCGTGTGGAGTATGCCATCACGTCTTCTCCAATTTTCTGCTTGCTCGAATATAATTCCAGATACAAATGTGTAGTGGTCCGTTGTGGTTCCAATGATTTTTTCAAAGTTTCTTTTAGTTCATTCCACGAATTTATTGTTCGAAATTTTATTGCTGCTCTTGCCTTGCCGGTTAACCTCACCAATATCCCTTGCAATAAGCGGGGTTTTGCTTTATCATTAGCACACATTATTGCAAATTCGCATTGCTCTAAAAATAACTCCAAATCTTCCTGATTGACACCACTAAATGTCGACGGTAACAGCTTTAAAGCTGCTTCCAACCCAATGGTGTCGACAGATCGGTCCGATCTGTTTGAAGGTTCTGCTACATGATTCTGAATATTATTAGAGAATGTTTCATTCCTATTAGATAGGTCTTGTCCTGCTGGGATGTCCTGCGAATTGTCGTTAGGTTCTCGAGAGGTTCCCGGTTCTCTAATGGTATGATCCAATAATGTTCCGTTGTTTTCCATGTTATCAATATTAATAGTCTGCGCTAAAATATTTGCAGTAGTATCAATAACCCTATCTACTTCCAACAAATTTCTGTTTATGTTCTGGAAAAGAGTTTCGTTATTGTCTACTAATTGATCTGTACGACCTACTAATAAATTATCTATCGAGATTTCGGCTACTGGTCGTTCGGCTCCAGGAATATTAGGATTAGCAAATCGAACAGGGAGACTGACACGGGGAGTAGGACGAGGAATTCCCGTATAATCAGAATTGTTGTCACTATCCGAATTTTCTGAGGAAGTATCACTACTATTATCTATAGAGTTATGCATTAACTAATTTTCTGTATTCCCCTATATCATTAAGGATCTGCTACTAATCTATGATGTGTTAGTAAAAAAAAATTATAACAATGATATAATTAAAATATTAAAGTGACTAAACAAATGTACTATTATTAAATTGGGTTAGTAGATTTTCTGATTTTTTTTTTTTTTTTATTACTTACAATACCGCCAATTTAATAAAAAATGACATTCTCTATACTGAATTTGTAATGCAGCGTCCACACCTTGCAATGTAAACACCCGACGATGCTCTGTCTCCCGATTGTTCTATTGATGACAATTTTAACAACCGATTCGATTGTTATAACCACCAGTCGACGCCCTTCGAATAACGGCGGCGCACGTGTGACGTATCGTTTGTGACGTCAGCGGCGGCTCCCCGACGACGAAAATTTCTGAAGTCCCGCCTCGCGTTCTGACGTAACTCGACAGCACCGGTTGTACCCTGACAACGCGAACAGCGGCGGCGGCACAAATCACTACGGCGGCGCACTCACTGACCTTGATGACACGCGCGGCGCACCCACTGACTTTGATGACGCGCGCGGCGGCCACTAATACGTATTTAAACTAATAATCTTACAAATTTTCTTCTAAAAGTTCCTGGAATATTCTGCGTAGTTTCTGAATTTTCTGTGAATCTTGAACGATTTCAACCGATCGTTATAAAAACCCGTTATAACGCGGAGACAAGACTTTTTTAGTACTTTTACCGAATTGCAGTTATAATTATTCTTCGAGCGTACACTGGAATACTTCCGTATCGCACCGCTGCCACCAAAAAATGTTATGAACTTAGCACAACAATTTAAAATAATAAAATGAACGCTTAACAAAAATAATTTTAATAACTGTGTTTATTAATTAAACAAATATCGGTGTACAACTTGTCTGTTTTTACGTAGTTTCAAGACTGACTGGGCTCCGTCGTATCGCGAGGACGGTGACGAGTGTTGACCATAATGTGCATGTTCAGCATATCCTTTTCACTCGTCGCCGTCCAACACACAATTCCTGATGCTCTGTGTTTTAACATTATTAATATTAAATAATATACTTGAATATAAAATAAAATATTCAGGGGTTCATAACACTATATTTCTCGATAACTCGGGCAATTTTTAAGATAGAGACTTGAAAATTTTTTTGGGTGTTCACATAGCTACTATATATATTTGGTATAATTTTGGAACCGTTATGTTAATTTTTCTACAAAATATTGGACTTTGAATATTTCGTAAAATTCTCATTTTTACGTATATAATGTTTGATAAAATTGGCAATTTTGGGTTTTTAGGTCTGAAAATTTTACTGAAATATACTTACATATTAGTTAACATCATACTAAAATATTAGAAAAATCCATTGTCAAAATTTTTTTTTATAGCCGTTTTAAGTTGATATTTTTAGTAAAACGAAAATCTTAGAATCCATACGTATAAATAAATATTCTGAAAATACTTTTACTACCCGAAATAATGCTTAGATTTTCACGAATAGCGAGTTTCAGATGTAAAAGTGGATGTAGATGGTACTTTATTTAGGTCATTTTTCGAATTTTTCAAAATTGACTATAAGCGGTAGAAAAAACTTCGAAAAAATGACGAAGAAACGGCATTTTTCACGAAAAATGAAATTTTGACGAATTCAATTTCTATATTTCTCGATAACTCGGGCAATTTTTAAGATAGAGACTTGAAAATTTTTTTGGGTGTTCACATAGCTATTATATATATGTAGTAAAATTTTGGATCCGTTACATTAATTTTTCAACAAAATATTGGACTTTGAATATTTCGTAAAATTCTCGTTTTTACGTATATAATGTTTGATAAAATTGGCAATTTTTGGTATTAGGGTCTGAAAATTTTACTGAAGTATACTTACATATTACATAACATCATACTAAAATATTAGAAAAATCCCTAATCTCAATTTTCTTTTATAGCTGTTTTAAGTTGATATTTTTAGTTCAAACGAAAATTATAATCTGACTGAACTTCGCTCAGAATCGTTTTTACGAATGCAATGGTTTATCATTGCATTCAAATTCGAATTAAAATTAAACGCTATGATTCGCACACCTGTATCCTGTGCGGCAGGAGTATCAGCTCATCTTTTTTTTTTATTTTTTCAGACACTAATGTTCTATTTAAAAACTTTATAGCCGCGTATATACGGAAACGTACAAAAAATTTAATTAAATATTCTTTATCGAATAATGGGCATGGATGATTATAAATGACAGTACTCATATGCAAAATTAATTTATTTCCTACTTCTTTTTCTATTGATACTAGAGGAAATCTTTGAATAAAAATTAATTCTAATTGATGTATAAAATTATAAAATGTATCTTGTGGCATCATCAAATTACCAAAAGTTGAACTTTCTTTATTTTCGTATGCTTTGAAATAACAAAGTATAAACGAATCATCAATCCGTTTTTGACTTTTTGCATAGTTTATATAAATATCGCAACTATGTCTGTCAATACATTTTTTCATTAAATACCCGCAAACATAAATAAATGTATTTTGCTCGGGGAGTGGTAAATGTCTGTAGTCTACTGAATCGATTTTAATTAGATTTTTAAATTTAAATAGAGGTTTATCAGAAAATATATTTTTAAACATTGAGTCCTCATCATCATTAACCGGATTACACTTTATATTTTTTAATATTAAATCTAAATCGTCAATACAATTAGCATTATCAGAGTGGCTAAAATATTCCAAATTAAACATTCTTTTAAAAGACCATATTAATTGGATTGCAGATGGATTTATATTGTTTCCATTATAGTGTTGTCGAAAGGAGCCGAATAAATTTTCTAAACAATCCTGGTTAATTCTATTAGTATATAGGACATAATTATTGTTATCGTTATGATTTGACTTTAGTGAATCCCAGAGCCGAAATAAACCTGATATTGAGATTAACCAACCATTGATAAATTTCATTCGTTTAGTAACATCTAAATTACTTTTTTTTATTAAAAACTTGCAATTCTTTAAAAAACGATCCATATATTTTAAATGAGAATATTGAACGTCAGTTCCTTTAAAAGGTCTATTATACGATTTTTTAGCGGGTCTTTTGGATGAATTAAATATATCAAAAAGTTTATCCATATCTTCTATAAATTTAATCGTAGCTATCGAATCGTCATTTAAAATATTACACTGTAAAAATGTTTTCATACCTGCTGCCACGCTTGTACTAAATAATTGGGCAGCTAAATAAACACGCATTTTTTCGAATGGGCCTGGAAATATATGTGAATGGGTTAACTTTGGAGCGGCGCGTAAATTATTTTTACTATCTTCATTATAAAATGTAATTACGTGGTTTTTTCAATGAAGTTTCCACCATACTTAAAATTATGTAGAAAAAACATATTTCTCGTAGCTTTTAATAAGTGTGGAGGGTCAAATAAAAAAATTATTTTTTGGTTATTGACCTCAAAATAGGGGCGCTCAGGACTCGCGTTAAAATTATTTTTTAAGCCAATAAAATTTGAACCCATATCGGTAACAAATGCTTTTATTATAAATTTAATTTTTTGTAATTGATAAATTGTTTTTAATATTATATCTTGTAATTCAAACCCGCTACAGCTACTAGAAATAAAATAATATGCGATCGGCTGTTTCCAATTTATATTTATACCTCTAAGCATCAATACTAGTGTAAATTTTGCAGGGTCATATGTTTTGCGGTTATTTGTTTCATTAAATCCGATAATTTCGTCTTTATAAACATTATAATATAAATTTGATTTTAATGACATTTCGTCAGCACACAAGATACATTCTAAAGATTCGGATGTAAAATTAGAAGTTTTAAATGCCAAAAAATCAAATATAAAATCATTAAGACCCGGAAATATTTCGTAACGTTTGGTTACACGTTTCAACGTAGTAGGTGATGGAAGAGCAAGGGTACTTCGTATAAATCTATAAACTTTAGGACTTAAAAAATAAATAGTTAACGCTAATTGCTTAAATTCATTATTATACCTACAACCTTTTTCTTTTTTATTTTGTCTATCAATATGAGTTTTAATTATTAATACTAAACTAGGTGGTAAATACTTTTTACATAATTTAAACATACTTTCCATTGAATCATGACGGTCAAGTTCTGTCTTCACACATTCATACTGTTTTCTTAATTCTTTATTTTCTCTCTGTGATTTTTTTAATTTCTCAATGAGTTGTAATTTCCTCGGAGTTTTCTGTGATAAATGCAGCGGTGTTTGACACGATGAATCACTGGTAGATACATTTGAGGCACTGCTATTAAAAGAGCATTCATACGTGCTGGATGTAGCACGCGGTGGTGTGAATTCATGTTCAATTGCAGGTATTGGACTAGAACACGTATCTAGTCCGGGGGAAAAACAGGTGATATTTGAATTTTTTTTTCTTTCTTCTACAATATAATCTAAATAAAACATATACTACCTTATAATAAATGAAAATATGATATTTATTTATTTACTTTATAAAAACAACATGTTTTATATTATATTTAATGTAGTGGCGTAGATACAATTTTTTTTTTTGGGGGGGGTTGTATACGGAGTCAATATTAGGTTTCATATTATGCCCCTTACACCTCCCGTAAATACGCCACTGATTTAACGTGTATAATTTTGACGACTTAGTGACGACTTACCATTAAATTCTGTCGGCACAGCGTTATGAACTAATCGATTTTTTGATATTTTATTCATATAAAAATCTTCTTTAAAATGTTCACCACACACTCTATAACTTTTTTGTAATTGTATTGGGTCTTTATTTTCCAAAGAATGGTTTTCGATATTTTGTATCCAAATTTTACATCTAAAATATATATTGACCAAACATATATAATTAAGTAAACCAGAGGAATCCATAAAAATGTATTATATATTTACCTTATTGGATCTGTGGGAAATCTAAAATAACTGAGGTTATTGGTCTCTGACATTTTGTTATTACAAAATTTTACTGCACAATGTGTCATTTTGATAATTTAAATAAAACGAACACAAACAAATTCAACCAAAAATAATGTTTAAATAACAAAT
>JAIUCT010004351.1:0-28163 GCA_021307375.1 Tetraneura akinire | reverse complement strand
TAAAACTGTGTCTTTCACGCACGAATGGCGTGGCGTGTGGCGTGTTGGAAATATCAACACTTTTGCAGTGAATTATCAGAAGATGGGTTTGTTATCACAAATATAATAAATATAATTATTTTAAATTATTTGTTTCATTTATTTAGTAGTGCTTAGCTGAATTGTATTTTTTCCATAATAGTATAAATAATGTTAAACATTTTGCAGCGCTTCCAAATTTAAAACTAACAAACTAACTCCTCTTTTGGTAGTAAAATATAGATTTTTAATAATATTTTAAATAACTAAAAAAGAAGTGTTTCATTAAACCAATCAATTTATTAATACTATAGGTGTTCATAATAGAATGTACAAACAACATAATAAGAAAAAGGAATTGGCAATGGCATGTGCTTTATATTGCTAACTGCTTTATATCGATAGTTAATTATCTTGCATGCTTGGCGTGTGGAGAAACCATGTACGTGTAAATGAAACAACACTCCAAGTTTCAAGGATAAACTGCATAGAATACTCACGATCTATGCGTGTGGGATAAATTACGTTTAAACGAGCACTCTTTCCTGTGAGTTTGGAATACCACATTCCAATCGCGCCAAAAAAAGTGTTCGTCTAAAGGGCCCTTTTTGCAGTGAATTATCAGAGGATTGGTTTGTTATCACAAAAATAATAAATATAATCTAATATAATATAGGTATTATTTTAAATTATTTGTTTAAATTTTAATTGTTTAATTGCTTTAAAAAGTGTTGCTTAGTTTAATTGTACTTTTTCTATAATAATGTACAAACAACATAATAAAAAAAAGCAATTGGCAATTGTATGTGCTGCTATAAGTATAATTACAACAAAGCAAAGAAAAAAGAGATCACAATGGGTGAAAAATTGGAAACTGGACAAATCTAAATTTGGAAATATAACGTTACTTAGTGAAATAAGAGAAAATAACCCAGATGATTTTAGAAATTATCTTAGGATGGATTCTGCATCATTTGACGTTTTATTGAATTTGGTAGGACCAAAAATTCCTAAAATGGATACTGTTATGAGGTCAAGCATCAGTAGCAGCGAAAGATTAATTGCCACATTAAGGTTCTTAGCAACAAGAAATTCATATGAAGATATGAAATTCAGCACTTGTATTTCTACATCAAGTTTGTCATATATTATACCAGAGACATGTAAGGCTTTATATGATATATTGACTCCTCAATACCTTAAGGTAAATTATTTGAATCTATCTTATGTAAGTGACAAAATTTAGTTTACTAGTCTTTTTTAAGAGTACTTTTATAGTCAATTTAATAACTAACTTATAAAGTTATAACTATTTATATAAAAAATAAAACAAACATAAATGACAGAATTAACAATACTATTTTAATTAAAATTATAAAAAATAACTAATAATTATAATAAAGACTTCAACCTTTGAAGTACATTTTTCAATTGAAAATCATAATAAATATTAAATAACTTTTAATTAAAAAAAAAAAAAAAAAAAACGAAACGTAGAAAAGACTTGAAACTAAAAATAAAATAAAATTTAACAATGAAATGTAATCTTTAACTTAATACATAATTTTAATTCAATTTATTTAAAGGCTCAGAAAATACATTAATAAAATTTGAAGGTTGTTGTGAAACACTGCCAGACTGATGATACAACATATTGGTGTCCAAATGATAGTCACTCGAAATTGAACTTTGAAATGATTCTACAGGGCTAAGTGTATTTATACTGATAGGTTGCTGCATTGGAATGGTTCCATGATATGGTCTATTTTCAAAAAGATCTGTTTGGGCAGTTAATGAATTTAACAACCCACGTCCTAAAATTCTGCTAATTAGCATATCAGCATAAATACTCTGTTTTTGATCCATTTTCTTAAGTTTTTGAGCAACGTTTATTCCAACAGCATCATACTCAGTTATTTCTACATCTTTATTTAATGCAGTAGTACAAGCATTCATAAACTCTGCACTCCGTTCTGCAGAATTTCGTTTTCTTTTTGAGGGTGTTGGTGATGGTGAAGGTTTACATGGAACAGTAAAAGTTGAAACTTGTTCCTAGGTATAAACAAACCATAATAAACTTAAAAATTGTATAGTTTTGAAAACACTTGTAATTTTTGTTTGTGTTTATTTTAAATCCTACATATAAAAAACAATAAATTGAGAACTATTTAAAAGATAGTCATCAATTCATAACATATGTGTTTTAAATGTACTGATTTAAAATTTATATTGTTTTTCAAGTTAAAATAATAATATAATATTTAAATATAACATAAATTTAGTACCTACATAAATTTTAAAATATTTCATTAAATTATCCATTTTTAGTTTCCATCTACAGCACAAGAATGAATTGATATAGCAAATGGATTTAAAAATAGATGGCAATTCATTAATGCTGGAGGAGCTATAGATGGGAAACATATTCGGATAGTACAACCAGCCAATTCTGGTGCACAATACTATAACTATAAAGGCTTTTATAGTATTGTACTTATGGCTATTGTAAATAGCAATCATGAATTTATTTATGTAGATGTTGGTAAAAATGGCCGGTTATCAGATGGAGGAATAATTGAATGTACAGAATTTTATAGAAGACTGCAGAATAACCAACTTCATATTCCAGATAACAATGAAACCAATGAAAATTTGAACTTTGTTTTTCTAGCTGATGATGCATTTCCTCTTCAAGAACATATTCTTAAGCCATTTCCACAAAGAAACTTATCAAAAGAAAAACAAATTTACAACTACAGATTTTCACGTGCAAGAAATTGTGTAGAAAATACATTTGGTTTAATTACCACCAGGTTTCGTGTACTGCATCATGCAATTAATTTGAACCCTGAAAAAGCTAAGTACATAGTCCTTGCCATATGTGTACTCCACAACTTTTTGAGACAACGTAGTGCTTCATATTTATCACCAAATACAACACTAGACAAAGATAATCATAATAATATAATTGATAGAAGGGTGAGGGATGAAATTTTTGATCTTCCTCAACTTCACCATCAACGAATCACGAGTATATCCACAGCTGCCAAGGAAAATAGGGACAGATATAAGGAATATTTCAATACTACTGGGGCTGTCGAATGGCAAGAACAAATGTTAAGTGCAGGGAGAGCTTAAGAACAAAAATATAGCTATTTTCAAAGAAACTTTTTTTTTGCATTTAAAAATGTAGTTTGTAATATTTGTTACTGTTAATACTAATAATTTTAAATGTTTAATTTATTTGTATTTCTAATATATAAGGATCAGATGACCTTAGACATAATTATCGTGTAAAATCTTTTTTATTTTCACCTCCTGATTAGCTGCTATTATTTTCATCTTAAACATCTCTTAGTTTACTTTTGTAGATATAAATTCATCACTTTTATATTTTTATGTATTTAACATATGATTTAGAATAATATTAAAGTTTACATAACTTTAATACATAAATTTAAAATATACATTATTGCTTTTATTATTTATTAAAACAAAATTTTTATATAGATAATTATGAATTATTGTTAAATATTAAACATAATTTAAATGTAGGTAATAAAAAGTTTATATTTATGGTATGACATTTAAAAGTATGTACCTAGGTATTGTACATAAATTATATTTAACACTAACAATTGTCAAAAAATATGTTATTTTTTTATTTACCTCGTCTAATATTTCAATATTATCAGATTCTAATACTTGTTGTGAGGCATCAATAGCATCATCATCGTCATTTACAGTATTCATCAAATTACAGATGCTTTCTGTTGGTAGCTCCTGATCAATAGTAAAAACTAAATGATCATAATACCTGAACAAATTCACAGTAGGTAGGTCGTTTCAAAAATATATGTTTATTAGTAAAGATATTATAAAATGTAATTACCAGAGTGTAGGAACATATACATCGTCGAGTGAGGCTCCAGATCTTTTTGAGTCAACAACTTTTTTTAGTTCTTTCCTAAAAGAACCCCTAAAATTTTGGATTTTTTTTATGACAAAGTCTTTATTAGCTTCAGGGATTACTTTTTTGCAAAATTTTGTAAGTTCATCATAAGCTTCTCTTTTTAAGTTTTTGTTTATGTAGTCCTTACTTTTTATTTTCCAAAGACAAGGATACTGTTTATACAGCTCTATAAATTGTAATGTAAATTCTTTCGACCAATACCTGGTATCACTCATTTTAATTCGACACGAGTTTTTAATGTAGTCGTTTTAAAATAAAATTTTAGTACAAAGTTAGTATAAAGTTCGTTATTTGAACAGTCGGCACTCGTCAGTTTGAAACAAAAAGTATGATAAAGGGCCCTATTATAGTGTTAAATTAATAATTTGAAAATCATGTTAAAGTTAGTACCTAATAGTAAAGCGTCACTCACTACACTGATATAGAGAATTAATTTCCAACAATTTTGGTTACCTATATTGTTTGATGGGTAATGTATTGATAATCGATATAATATTACGTTATTCCCAGACATTAATATATTATACATAAAATATTTTTCCCATTAAATACGAGTATTTACAATAAAAATAGAAACCATGCATACAACTCGGACGTGAAAAACACGGACGCAATGCAGATACTTTACGAAAAAATCATGGACGCAATTCGGAGCTGTCTTGAATATATCGCGGACGCAATAAGGATCTGTCCCGAAAATCTCGCGGATGCAATTCGGACCTGTCACGAAAATCTCGCGAACGCAATTGGGATGTGGAACAATATATATTTTTTTTTCGGACGCAATTCGTATGCAGCCGATTAAATATACATAGATAGGTACCTAACAACCATGATAGAAATAGCAGCTCATAATTTTTGATATTTGGAATTCATAATATTTAGTATGGATTTGGCTCACTAGGAACCGTATCGTATTTATTTATCAATAAATATATGGAATATTATGTAATTTTTGTTACAGATTGTAAATACTGACTGATAATTAATTTTTGTAATACAAAATATTAGTGAATAATGATTGATGCATAATATAATATGTTGTATTTTGTATAGCAAAGATAATAACAAATATTGTCAGTATTAATTATTGATAATACAAATTGTTTAAATAATTTTTAATGCATTTGAAACAAAATTAGTTATAGTTGTAGTTATAATTTTGAAATTGAGTTTTTTGATTCAAATGTTTTGTAAATTATTAATAATTGTCTTGGATCACTTATTTCCTTATCTTTTGTTTTCAGATTTGTAATACATTTTTCACAATTAAATTTGTCTAAAGTTTTCTTAACTAAATAACCTGTTAAGTACATTTCAGAACAATCTTGAAGTGTTATTTTATGTATACTAAATTCTAATGGGTTTTGCATATTAATATCATATTCTTCATATTCATTATTACAAAGTTCACTGTCAGAATTATTACTTTCTTCAATTAATTCTAGCTCATTAATATTATCAGATTTTGAAAGAAGATGCACATCATCATCAGATTGACAATTAAAAACAATTAGAAATGGCTGATGGCTTAATTAAATTCATTTTTGAAAGTAACCGAAATGTTCAAAATGTTCATACTGTTGGATTTTTATTGTAACCACCCCTTTGCCTAAATGATGAAAATAAATTTTCTATAATATCTTGATTTAATCTTAAAGTTAATATATATGAATAGTTAAGTTCGTTTTGTTCTTTATAAAGTTCAAGTATAGAATTAATAGTCCATGTTGACCCATTAAACGATGGTGGCCTTGTATTTCCTTTAATTGTAATTTTTTCTAATGTTTTACTCCACAACTGAGCATTAATTAATGTTTGATAAACAGTTTCATTTTCTTCTGATAAAGCACTTTGGAATGGGTTTTTATTATATAATGTCTTACTATTTAAAGTATGAAATAAATTATTTAGTGTCTCTATAAATTTGTATGTATTTATTGATGTTTTACTCTTTAGCTGTCCAGTTTGTATACATGTTTTCATTGCCATTGATAGAGAATTACTAAACATTTGTAGTGCTAATTTACATTTCATTTTTTAAAAAGCATTGGGATATATATGAGCATCTGTAATTTTTAAAAGGCATCTACTGGAACTACTATTTTTGTCAATATTATATAAATGTTTTAACATCAGAAAACGAAACTTTTTCACCTTTGAATATAAAATCACCTGTTAAACAATTATTTCATAAATTTTTAAAAATGTGTGGTACATCATAAATTGAAAAATTTTTATTTTCATTAACATAAAAATATGGTGTATCTGATGTCATTACTAGTGATTTATATGTAGATTGATTATTAGTACTATTAGTACTTTTCGCGCTAGTTTTGTTTATGTTTTTTTTTTAATTTAAATCATTTGTTCGCGCCGGTGCGTTGTGTTGTGGTAGTGCCACAGATTAAGTGAATCTTGCACGGCCTATTCTGCCCATGTTAAAATTTAATACGGTGCTGTGATTGGCTCGACAAAATCAATGTCATCACAACTACAAAACAAAACTATTTGATATACAATATTTATCGTATAATACCATTATTTTGGTTATAAAAATACTTACATGTACAATAAAATAAGCATACATGTTAAGTATTCGAATATAAGTATTTGAATATTAGTATTCGAATACTTCTTTGGTACTCAGAATACTTTTTGAATACAAATTAATTGAAGTATTTTAAATACTTTTAAAATGCATATTTCAGGTATTCATATTTGAAAATACAAAATATTATTTTTTAGGCACAATATTAGTTTTATACTACTTAGTTAGTACATTATATCCATTAAACCATGACTAAATTATTGTTAGTTAGTCATGCATAAAACTATAAAAAAATGTATGTTAAAAATGTATTTATACAAAAAATGGTTTTTGAAAATCAAAAAAGTAATCATGATTTTGATGATCCAGTAGAAAACAATTCTTTTACCTTGGACCATAGTTTCTATCAATTAATTTTAAATGCTTCCTTATTACATGCAGTTCTAACAATATAAAAAATAATGATTAAATATATATTATAAATATAATATTATTATAATATTATAATATATTATTATTATTATTATAATATTTTCAAATATTATATTAAAAATAATGATGAATTAATGAATTAAAATTGAATTATGTACTAATAATTATAAATGGGTAGCTAATTGGATAATGTTTAAAGTATTCTTAAGTATTTGGAATACATAAAAATAGTATTTGTATTCAAATACATTAAAAAAAAAAAAAATAATAATAATAATAATGAGAATGAGAATGAGAATGGCAATGGCAATGACAATGACAATGACAATGACAATGACAATGACAATGACAATAACAATAACCGTCTTGGATCAAAACGTAGTACCTAATGTGTAGTGCTGCAAATGAAAAGTTATAAAGCCTAGTAAAAGAACGACGTAAACGGTGTCAGTGCAGCAACTGACACCGCATCCGGTAGGAGATTGGAGGCTTCTCCGATCGTCATCATGCGAAACCCTCACCCTTACCATCACTCTTCACCCAGTACTCAACATAACAAAAATATTGCCTCATCACCTAATACAACAGAATTTACAAGAAGAGATATTATAGGATATGGAAATTGCCTATTCAGGTCTGTGAGTATATGCTTGTATGGAACGCAGGAAAAACACTGGGAACTTAGATTAAATGTTGTGAGTTACATTAGAAGACACTTGAACGAACTAAAAAATCACATAGTCACTGTAGATCCGAAAACAAAAAGTGCAAGAGCATACTGCTATACAATGAAACAAGACAAGATTTATGGAACAAGTGTAGAAATATTAGCTATGTCAGAAGTACTAAACACCAAATTCAACATCTACACAATGACGAAAAAGCCCGAAAAAACCTCATTTATTCCCCAAAACCAACCAACAGTAATCAGTAAAACAAGACACCATAATAACATAAACCCATTGTTGATTGGAAACGTTGAAAGTGGACACTTTGAGTTGTTAGAGACAGTAGAAAGGCCAAAAACTGACGACACATTCAATAAACGTTTAGACATAAAAAAGAAGACAAAGGCGCCAGAATGACAAATACTTGCAGAACCCCAAGGAAAAAAACCAAAGACCCAAGAGCAAACTAAGAACTAACGAATCATATGGACAAAAGAAGAATATAAAGAAATAATATGGTGCCACATGCATACAGTGGAAAGTTTTGGAAATGCACACATATGCTAAACATATCTTTGGAAAAGCAGAAATCCAAACTCAAATCATATAATGGACGCAAATAGTCTTGCAACACAAAAAAGATTTATTCTGAATAGCAACAAACTTACAACAGAAGATATTAAAGATATACACGAATCGCTAAAAGAACTAAAGAAGAGCCAACAACAAAGAAAAAATAGAGATGAAGAAAAAAGCGATCGACTTACCAATAGAAAAAGAAGGATGGACAAAGGAAATGAATAGCAACATTCAGAACCAAAGGGAAGAATGTATAGCACTAGAAATACACGAAGAAAACAAGTTAAGAGTAATGAAAGATACCATAAAATCCAAGATGACATAAACACGGACAAAGAAATTCATAGACCACCCCTAAAAAAATCAATAAGAATTTGAAAACTATCCATCTGATAAAACTTGGAAATATCGCAGTTCGAGAAATCATACTAGAACAAGTTGAAATATTTAAAAATCTAACCACCCTAAACAAACTGATATATGCGACAGCAGAAACAATCCAAGATGAGCTGATCCACCTGTCAACAAAACCAACGAGAAAAAGGTATTTGACATAAACAACCCCCCTTGGAAGCTAAGAATACAAAACAAAATCAGTAAACTAAGGAAAGACTTATCACAGTTAAATAAGGACTTAAAGGGAAACTCAGTGAGTCAATGAAACAGAAAAAGGAAACTCTCTGTAAGAAATATGATACATGCAACTAGAAAGAATACAACTTAGCGATAGAGAAACTAAAACAACTGATTGCAGCCAAAGCATACAGAATTAAGCGTTATACTGAAAGAAGTAATCAATACATACAGAACAAACAGTTTACGGATAACGTGGGAAGATTCTACAACAGCATACTAGGGGAGAACAGTAAAATTAAAGATATACAATTCAAACAAGAAATACAGACATACTGGCAGAATATATGGGTAAAAACACCAAACACAACAGCGAAGCTCAATGGATTCAGAAAGAATACGAGAAAATGACGAACATCGAGAGAATGAATTGGAAAGAAATAACAGCAGCAGAACTAAAAGCAACTCTCAGTACAACAGTCAACTGGAAAGCTCCAGGTACAGATAGAATTCCACATTTTTGGCTGAAAAATCTTGAAGAACTACATGACAATCTAGCCACAGCATAAAACCAAATGATCAGTGAAATTCAAAACATACCTGAATGGCTCACTAAAGGCAAAACACACCTTATACCGAAAAACCCCAAAACGAAATGTGTGAAGAACTACCGACCAATCACGTGTTTGAACAACATCTATAAAGCGTTAACCAAAGTCATGTCAGATAGAATACAATCACACCTTAGTGAAAATAACCTCTTTCCTGACGAACAAAAAGGATGCGTGAAAAATACCATATGGATGTAAAGACCACCTACTGACTAGCAAAATGATACAGAAAGATTATAAGAACACACGAAAAAACCTATCAGTAGCATGGATAGACTACAGTAAAGCCTTTGACAGCGTGCCCCACAGTTGGCTGATTGAATCCATGAATATCTACAGAATACCAACAATATTACTCTCCTTCATCGCTAAAACAATGACAACATGGAACACAGACTTGAACCTAAGGAGTGAACAATCTACTCTAACCGTTAAGAATATCAATATTAAAAACGGCATATTTCAAGGAGACTCTTTATCACCGCTCCTATTCTGTATGTCACAGTTCCCGTTAAGTTCAATCATGAAAAACAGCAATACCTGATACACATGTAAAAATGAAAAAGACATGATCAACCATTTACTATATGTAGACAATCTTAAGTTGATAGCAAAAGATGATAAAGAATTAGAGGAGCAGCTAAGAGCAGTGAAAGAATTCAGCGATGACATCCACATGGAATTCGGATTTGAAAAGTGTGCCAAAGCAACCTTCCTAAAAAGAAAACTTACATTAAGCCAGAACATCGAAATCCCTCAGGACTAAACCATCAAAGCACTCGAACAACATGATGTTTATAAATATCTTGGAGTAGACGAACACGATGGAATCCAGCACAGAAAAATGAAAAGAAAGCTGAAAGACGAATATTACAGAAGGGTCAAAGCAGTATTAAAAACTTAACTAAATGCTAAAAACATAAGAAAATAATAATAATAATAATAATAATGATAACGATAACGATAACGATAACGATAACGATAACGATAACGATAATGATAATAATAATAATAATTAATAAACAATAATAAACATATTAAACAACAACAAATGACAAAAGGCAAAACCTCAATATAGAATTATTCCCATACAATATTCTAAAAATAAATTTAATCCCTTAGCGCTACAGTGGCAATGTACACAAGTTAAAACTTCTAACAGCGCTGTACAACGGCAATGTACGGGCAGATGTAAATTACGCCCGAAAATTGGAAAAAGTAAATTGCGCCCAACACATTTTAGGGTTAAATTTTTGTCTAATCTAATCTAATACTAACCAGTTAGTATAGTTGGTGAATATGATAAAGGGCATGAAATATCTCTTTGTTGTTGATTAATGTTGCAATTCTTTGGTTTTGAAGGAATTTCATAAATTTTTACAGGAGATAATTCTATACTTGAATCTATTTTAATTTTGAAACAACTACTTGTATTATTTTTAAAACATATTATATATTTAAATATTTTATTAAAATTTAGGTAACTAACCACTTAAAACCATATCTGGAAATTTGCTTTTGATATTTTTTGTTTTTCATTTCTTTTTATGATCACTAGTTATAAAAGCTTTAATTGGTTCTGATTCAGAAGATGATTCATTAATTAATAATTTTTCACGATCAAGAGCATCATTATAGGAATCTATTTGATATAAGTATGTGTATATTATAACAATATAATAAAATTATTCACATATATGTATTAAATGTTTATATTTTAAGTTTTAAACTTATAAAATATCCTAAAAATAAAATAAATAATCCTTACCATATGGTAGACCAACAATTTTAACATCATACTCTAACCAATCTTCATAAGGATTTTTACATTTAAGTACAAGATTACTTGTTACTTTATATTTTGGCCACTTGCATTTCACCTCAGATTCTTTTTTTATCAACCAATTCTGTGGTACCACAGAACAGACTTTGGTCCACAAAAATATAATAACAATCCACTAAAAAGTAATATATAGTACATATGAATAATATAGTCTATATACATATTGTATTACGTAGTACTTAGTTTTTATTTATAAAAATAAGATAAAATATTTTAATTTAGAATAAATTATTTAGTAATGTATGTAACATTGCTCCTCATTTATGAATGTAGTAACATTCGACTATTATTAAGTATAGGTATTATCTTTTGAACTTATATAAACTTAACATTTAGGTATGAAACAATGTAATTACTAATTAAAATTATAATTTACATAGGTAAATTATTACTTAGATAGAAACCTATAGGCTATATTTTCAAATTATATCAAGAAAATTAAGAATTTGAGAATATCAAGGATACGTTCAACGAGGAACTGGCACATACTTATGATAATCTGCCAGGGAACGTAATCAAATTAGTGTTGGGGGACCTGAATGCCAAGTGCGGAAGAGAGACACAATTTAGTCCAACTATAGGTAGGGAAAGTCTACATGAGACAAGTAACGGAAATGGACTAAGACTCATATTCTTTGCCGCTGCAAAGAATATGTCAATAAGTAGTACAACGTTTCCACACAAGGACATTCATAAAGCCACATGGAAATCACCGGATGGAACAACAGCCAACCAAATAGACCACATACTTATTCAAAAGAGATTTCGCTCATGCATAAAAGACATTCGAAGCTATAGAGGAGCTGACTGTGATACAGATCACTTCTTAGTAGTGGCAAAGTTTGAGATAAAGTTACAGAGTCAAAAACAACTAGGAAAAGGAAATAGCATTAAGATAAATCTAGAGATGTTAAAGAATGACGAACTCCAACAAAAATACTCAAAAGGTATTGGTGAATATATAAAAAGTATTGAATTAAATGACATAGATAAAGACTGGGACAAAGTTAGCAAAGCCATTAAAGAAATAGCAGCGGAAAACATCGGAAAGATAGGAAACAAGAAGAAGAAATGGTACAATGAAAATTGTCGACAAGCGATAAGAAAAAGACAAATTGCCCGTGAAAACTATATTAAAACAGAGAGTAAAGACACAAAAAGAGTATACATGTTAGAAAGGAAGATGTGTAAACGAGTACTCCAAAGAGAAAAAAGAAAGTATCTAAGTGAAATATTACACGAGGCAGAAAGAAATTGTTCGATGGGAGGTGTTAGAAATTTCTTTAAGACCATAAAACAATACAAAACGTTCAACCCAAGTCTAAAAACTATTAAGAATCGTCATGGGGAAAGACTCATGGACCCTAAAGAAAAAGCCGATAGATGGAAGGAATACTTTACTGAACTGTTGAACGCAGATATTCCAGATATCTCAACGAGAAGAGAAAACCTATATGGAGAAGAGCCAATGGTAAGTGAAGTGACCCAGGAAGAAGTCAATGAAGCAATAAAAGATCTAAAAAATTGGAAATCACCAGGATCGGACGTAGTACCAGCTGAACTCATCAAATATGGTGAAAATGAGATGCAACACCTTCTTTTTAGGATTTGTCAGAAGATTTGGAAAAATGAGCGAATGCCAAAAAGCTGGAACGAAGCCATAGTCATACCGATCTACAAAAAAGGTGATAAGGAAATCTGTGAAAATTATAGAGGAATATCATTGCTTAACTCAGCTTACAAAGTGTTTGCGAAAATACTATTAAAACGGTTAACGCCGTACGCAGAAGAAAACCTAGGCAGATACCAATGCGGATTCCGAAAAGGGAAATCAACAATAGAACAACTCACTATCATAGGCCAACTAATAGAAAAAAAGTATGAATTCCGTCAAAACATCTGGCAGCTATTTGTTGATTTCAAAAAGGCCTATGATAGTATACATCGGCAAAGCCTCTACAACATAATGGAGGAGTTCGGGATCCCACAAAAATTAGTGACTTTGACAAAAATGTGCATGGAAAATACACAGTATAAAATAAGGTTCGAGGGTACGGAGTCAGAAGCTTTCGAAGTAAGAACTGGTTTGAAACAGGGAGATTCACTATGCCCTACCCTATTCAATATAGCTTTAGAAAAAGCTATAAGGGAATTACAATTACAAATAACTGGAGTGGAAATCGGTCAACAACATATACAAGTACTAGACTTTGCGGATGATCTAAATATACTAGGAAACTCCCTAGAGGAGACTGAAATCGCAGCTCGAGCCCTCGAACAAGCAGCTAGCAAGATAGGTTTGAAAATCAATGACGAAAAAAAAAAAGTAATGGAGTTGATAGATAAGGGAGACAATCCTAACACGGGGTCCCTAAATTTCGAAAAAGTAGATGAATTTCGGTACCTAGGAGTTATGCTGAGTGCTAAAAATGATTGGTCGAAGGAAATAGGTGTGAGGATCTCAAAGGCTGAAAGAGCGGCATTTGCCTTAAATAAGTACTTAAAATCTAAATTTTTTTCAAAGAAGACGAAAACTAGATTGTATACGGCAATAATAAGGCCGACGCTCACTTACGGCTGTGAAGCTTGAACTTCCACCAGTACAACCGAAAGAAGGCTTAGGACGTTTGAAAATAAAATTTGGAGGATAATATGTGGACCAACTTATGATAGCGTCAAAACAATGTGGAGAAGAAAATATAATAAAGAACTACAAGACGAATTGGGAATTGCATCAGTTATCAGCTTTATAAGAGGACAAAGGATCCAATGGTTAGGACACGCGATGAGGAGAAGCGAGGAGGATCTAAGTATACTCGATTCAGAATAAGATCGGTAGTTGGCGGCGACGAGTTTTCGTCCGTTTCGGTCAGAGGTTTCCACTTCCTAATCGCCCACCAATTTGCATTCGATACTTACAGCGCTCCGTTACAATCGTGGCGAGTAGGTGTATTATTATATTATACAATTTATTCATTCCTCCGTGCGCGCTCGTATTTACGTGTTCTCTCATAGTGCATTTATACGTTTCGAAATTTTAAAATTTTTAAATTTATAAATACGAGTATATTGACGAAATTTTTTTATTTTGTATGAAATATTTTTTACCTGTGTAGTATAATAAATAGAATGTTTGTAATATATTTAAAAATGGTTAAAATTATAAAAAAAGGTTTTTATTTAATTATTATATTTAATAAATTTATAATCCTTATTATAATTTTATTTAATATTACGTAAATACATTACAAACGATACGTACGTAAGCATTCGTCTGTGTACACTACACATGATGCGGCGTACGAAACAATTCAGTACCGCACGGCGCGTGACAGTCATTGAGTGGGCACAATGTATTTTAAATTATGTGAACACGTTAATTGTCATTACTAGAATAAACGACGCTCCCGTAAAAGTTGTGGCGCTAGGCACCCAACTTAAATCGACGCCACGCCCATGCGCAGAAGTTGGCCGGCAACTACCGATCTTATTCTGAATCGAGTATAGAACAAGTATAAATTGGAAACCAATGGGAAAGAGACCTCGAGGTAGACCCAGGAAAAGATGGATGGACGTTGTGGAAGAAGACCTTGGAAGATTGGGAGTACAGGAATGGAGGGAAGTAGTTCAGGACCGTAAAAAATTGAGAGATATTGTGATGGTGGCCAAAACTCAAAAAAAAAGTGCCAGATGATGAAGATGAATTAATATTACTAAATTAGTATATCAAACTTACACGTTTTAAAGTATAATTAATTATAAATTTCAACTCTTGGTACACTTTAATTGTTTAATTTATAAGTATTTAATTTACATTTCTGTACACAATTGTGTAATATTTAATAGTATAAAAATTAAGATATGCGTGTACTTACTAATTTCGTTTGCTCATCTCCATCTTTCTGCAAAGGCAAACTCGACCGCATAATACGTGACATATTATATCACAGATTAGATGAATATTAAATTATATGAAATGTAAAAAAAGAGCTGATACTCCTGCCGCACAGGATACAGGTGTGTGGATCATAGCGTTTAATTTTACTTAGAATTTGAATGCAATGATAAACCATTGCATTCGAAAAAACGATTCTGAGCGAAGTTCAGTCAGATTATAATTTTCGTTTGAACTAAAAATATCAACTTAAAACAGCTATAAGTTTTAGTAAAAAAATTTAAAAACGGTTCCAAAATTTTACCACATATATATAATAGCTATGTGAACACCCAAAAAAATTTTCAAGTTTCTAACTTAAAAATTGCCCGAGTTATCGTGAAATATAGAAATTGAATTCGTCAAAATTTCGTTTTTTCTACCGCCTATATTCAATTTTGAGAAATTCGAAAAAAGACCCAAATAAACAAGCACGTATTCAGGATCAATTTTTGGGGGGGGGGTTAAAATTTTTTAATATATGAAGTAAAAATAAATGATTATATTATACGTAGTTATATATGTAGTTAGTCTGTTATATTATAAATATAAAACTACTTTAAAAATTTCGGGGGGGGGAGGTGAACCCCTAAACCCCCCCTGGATACGGGCTTGCAAATAAAGTACCATCTACATCCACTTTTACATCTGAAACTAGCTATTGGTGAAAATGGAAGGGTTATTTCGGGTAGTTAAAGTGTTTTCAGAATATTTATACGTATGGATTCTAAGATTTTCGTTTTCCTAAAAATATCAACTTAAAACGGCTATAAAAAAAAATTTTGACATTGGATTTTTCTAATATTTTAGTATGATGTTAAGTAATATGTAAATATACTTCAGTAAAATTTTCAGACTAAAATACCCAAAATTGACAATTTTATCACACATTATATACGTAAAAACGTGAATTTTACGAAATATTCAAAGTCCTATATTTTGGAGAAAAATTAATGTAACGGTTCCAAAATTATACCACATATATATAGTAGCTATGTGAACATCCAAAAAAAATTTCAGGTCTCTATCTTAAAAATTGCCTGAGTTATCGTGAAATATAGAAATCGAATTCGTCGAAATTTCATTTTTCGCGAAAAATGCAGTTTTTTCGTCATTTTTTCGCCGTTTTTTCTACCGCATAGCGTCAATTTTGAGAAATTCAAAAAATGACCTAAGTAAAGTACCAAGTACGTCCACTTTACTACCCGAAACATACCCTATTCGTGAAAATCGGAGCATTATTTCGGGTAGTATTTTTGTACACAGACATAAAAAAAAAAAAAACAAAAAAACAAAAAATAATCACACATCATTGTAAAACCAATACATTCTTCGCTTCGCTCAGAATCTAAAACACTAAATACAAAATCAACGTTCAATTACAGATTATATTATGATCTGTTGTTCAATCTTCAATACATGACTTGCGTTAACAATGTGGAATGTGGTTGTGGCCTGTGGGATATTGAATTTTAACCTTAAAATAATAGTAAGTCCTAAACTTCTGAGATTGTTTACTTTAAACGAATCTCGAAATCGGGGTTTGGTTCCGATTTCACCCTAAACAGAGACGCAAAAGCCGGAGTTTATATGATTTCATTTTTTTTTTTTTAATACAATTTTCTTAGACAACAAGTATATTAAATAGTATGATTTATTTGTATTTTACATTTATTAAATATATACAGGGGAATATATATATCATTAAGAAAGTAATTTTTAAAACACATAAAATCCATTTACAATACTATTATATTATTATACCTAT
Organism: Tetraneura akinire; assembly: GCA_021307375.1. Taxonomy (NCBI): domain Eukaryota; kingdom Metazoa; phylum Arthropoda; class Insecta; order Hemiptera; family Aphididae; genus Tetraneura; species Tetraneura akinire. The sequence goes on along the minus strand of JAIUCT010004351.1, from coordinate 11,213 downwards.
ACTATATTATGCGTATAACCACTCTTGTTCATGTCTTCTCCTGTCAATCTCCTCCGCAGCCATCTTGCTGGAATCTGATGGTGATTCTAGCCCAAACTTTAAACAATTTATGATGGAATTGGAAATTTTCGAAAAACCAGATATTAAGAACAGTTACCAGTACAGTTTTGACCACGGTGGAGTCAACACGTTTGTTTGCTCTCTCCGTTATCTTCGTTTACTATTATAAATTTATAACTATCTTAATAATATAATAACATCAGGTTATCTATTGCATGAAAGCCTTATCGCCAAGTCAAGCCGCCGTCATTTATCGTTTTTATTGATGCCGATTGTTGCTACGACGCTATTACTGCTTCAGGTAGGACTATCTACGTTTACTAGTATATTTATATCAAAACAGTTCCTCGATTATATTCAATTATAGTATTTTACTATAACTCCATGACATCAACTTGTTTTATCTGTAATCTCGATGGCTTAAAAGCCAAATATAATATGTCCAATTTTTCAAAAATTGTTTTTATATGTCCAATAAAGAAATCTGGGGGTCGATTCTTGAATATCGTTTAGTCAATGTCGTATACGACAAATCACGTGTGTCACATGAAAACACATTTTGTCTATTCTTGAATCTCTCATGACAAATTTTTACGAAAATTTCGTGTGACATAATGTCGGGACAGTCTGATGGTTACGAGATTTAATTGTCACATAATAATTATTTGATAACTGTATATTTTATGTAAAATTCATCATATTATTATTGTTTATTATCAACAAATTAATGTTTATTCATTTTAAAGTTATTGTTTTTTACTCTATTGAATATTAATTTTATTTCGCAATGGATAATTTTAATGATCTCGCTGCGTTGTATATAATAAATATGATTAATGCCCATGAAATAGCAGTAAATAATCCAAGACGAGGATTTTCAGTAAAATATGATCCATTTAGTCAATGTGATCGGTTATTTTTAAAAAATTATAGATTAACAAAAGATTTAGTTCGACAATTAATAACATTGGTAACACCATTTATTGAACCAGAAACAAGATCTTCGTCTATAACAATCTCCACAAAGGTAATAATTATAAAATTTATTTTTAAAGTATACTTAGGCATTATTTTTAATTAAAGTTTATCGAAATTTAATACCTACATACAGGTAATTCTAGCATTAAACTTTTTTGCAACCGGATGTTATCAAACACCAATTGGGAATGATAGATATCTAGGTGTATCTCAACCTACTGTGTCAAGAGCAATTAATTGTGTAGTTAAAGCACTGAATCAGCCCAGTATTTTAAATGAATAGGTTAAATTCCCCCGCAATATGCATGAAATAAAGCAAATAAGGAACGAGTAAGCCATTTACATTATTTTATAAATTATTTTAAATACCTATATTTATGTTGACTATTAATAATAGAAAATTACTTTTTAATTTTTGTAGATATTTCATCAATACTTCATTTCCGGGAGTTGTGGGATGTATTGATTGCACGCATGTGGCGATTGTACCTCCCAAAAACCAGGATGGAGATGTACCTGAATATGTTTATGTAAATAGAAAAGGCTACCACTCATTGAATGTTCAATTGGTAAATATGTTTATTGATTAACTTCTTTATTTAATAAATGTTTAAACTACACACCTAAATAGTTAATTTTTTATTTTGTATATTTTATTTGACAGATTTGTGATTCAAAACTTTACATCTTAAGTGTGAATGCCAAATTTCCTGGCAGCACAGCTGATTCCCATATATGGAATACATCTACAGATATTAAAACTATCTTAGAGGAATTGTATGAACGTGGAATCAAAGGCATTTATTTATTGGGTAAAACATATATATATATTATAAATACAAATAAAATAATTTTATATTTAAACAATTTATATTGTCTACTTAGGTGATTCAGGATATGCTCTGAGACCTTGGCTTTTAACACCTTATGCTGAAACAGCAACAAATGAAGAAGAAAAGTACAACAAAATGCATATGACAACAAGAAGTACTATAGAGAGATGTAATGGTGTATTAAAAGCTCGGTTCAGGTGAGTTTTTAATATTAACAATACATCACATTATATAATATAACATGTTATAATTTCTTCCCAATGTAAGGTGTATGCTGAAACACAGGGTATTACATTATACACCAATAAAAGCTGGACTTATCATAAATGCTTGTGTTGTTTTACACAATATGTGTATATTGGCTAAAATTCCAGTTCCAGACATAAATGAAGAAAGAATGGAAGATATTGACTATGGAATAATCAATAATTATTTTCCTGAAGACGGTGCTCAAGGAAGAAATGTGAATTCTAAACTAATGGAAAGTAGAAGAATAAGAGATAATATAGCAAGATGTTTATATAATAGATAGTAAATAATTGTAAAAGCATTAAATAATAACACAGTATTAAATGAAGAAATGTATAATTAAATTTTTATAAATAATTTTATAAAAGTATAACAAAAAATAAAAATTGTTTTAACTTAATTCAAACTTAATAATATATTGACTTTTTTTAAGGAACCTTCGTTAATGGCAATTTTTGGTAAATTATAATAAAATGTACATACTCTGTACCTTAGTTGGATATTTTTGAATAATAAATCATTTAAGCTAGTAACTTATTTGCAATACTTTCTAAAGCTACAGTTTGTCTCTCTAAAAGTAATATTTTTTTCTCATAATACATTTCTTTCAACTTAAGTTTTTGTTTACCAATATCACATATGTCTTTACCTACAGCTAAACTATTTGTTAATCGTTTTGTCGGAGCAACATTCATTTTATCTTCTATAAGAAAAAATTACTGTTTATTTTTTAATTTAATTAAAAAAAAACTGATTAGGTATATACTTTTTGTTTCTATTGTAGCAATTACTTCATTAAAATTAGAGTTAGTTTTCTCAGATGTTCCTGGTTGTAAAGTAAAAATATTGTTTTCATCATTTGAATTTACATTTTCAAACTCTATTGGTAAATCTAAAAAAAAAGTATTTAAACAAGGTTTATTTTTTGTCAGTATTTAATACATACAAAATATTACAAAGTTATTTTTATCATAATATGCACACAATAATAAGCCTAATAAATTAATAAATTATTTATTGTCCTAATATTTTAAATTAAATTAATCGGTTTAATTTTTAAGCAAACGTTTTAAAGATATATATATCTAAAAATATCAATAAAGTTTTAAAATATTTTTGAATTTAAAAAATTAATGGATAAAAATAAATATTAAGTTATACGCTTTTCAATATTTTTCATTATATAATATATTATAGGTAGTAATAAAAGATTTTTCTTTCTTTGGTGTCACAGTATAATACAAATATATTAGTAGACATAGTTAATTAATATATAGTTTTCATATTTAATAGTTAATTTAGTTTAATAAACTAATAGTTATAAAAAATATAAATAAGTGACACAATTCCTTTTCAAAGTTACTAAATTAAAATTAAAAACATTTACCTATTATGTCATCAAATTGAAAATTTATATCTGGTGTTGGTATATTCATGTCTCCATCAATTGTGACAGGACTTACAAGTTCAAGAATTTTTCTATCAGTTGAGGTAAGTGTCTCTGATAATTGTAAACCTCCACCCGTACCGTTTAAATGTCTATTTACCATTACTTTTTTGCTCCTTACTTTATTACGGGAATCTTGCCAAGTCTTCACATAAAATACAATTAGTATAATACTATAGTAAATATTAAATAATAAATTGTAAAGTTAAAATTATATATACAGGGTGATAGTGGCAGATTTTAGGAGAGGCCATGGCCCCCCCCACAGGCATTTTTTATTTCCTATTTTGATTGTTAATTGAGAAATATTCTTTCCAAGTATTTTTCATATTTAAATGTAAAAATAAATAAATATAGTTATATTGTATTACATGTAAGATGTAATCTCTCAACTATTTATATTGGTTACAATATAAATATATAATATAGTACCTAATATACCAAAAATAATTGCCCACCCCCTCCCGGTATAAGAACCAAATCCGCCACTGCAGGGTAATCAAAAATTTGTGTTACAGAAATAGTTTGTAATGCCCACTTTTTCTGTAACACAAATTTTTGATCACACTGTATACATATATTATATAATATGTATGTTCAATGTGATATAATTGTAAATTGAATTTTTTATTATTACTTACTCTCTTCCACTGACTCCAATCTTTGGAGCAACCAGGAAGTGCATTTAATGTATCAGCAATTGTCGTCCACCTCTTTCTTGCTTCTTTATATGTAAAATGTTTGGTAAATTTTCCCGAGATTAACTGAGGATCTTTTTGCAATAATTCTATAAGCATTTCTTTTTGGCTTTTTGAACAGTACATTTTCTTTGTAACATCCATTTTAATTATTTATTTATATCAAAATGAATATCATGAACAATAATAATCACAATTTTCACTATTTATGAATAATTTATGACACTTAAAATTTAGATTTTACAACTACAAATTATAATAAATTGATAACAAATAAGAGATGAACTATTCAGTTGCCGCCAAAATTTCTTATTATCGCCATTATGGATATGATAACGATTGTAACCAGCTTGGTTATGTGAAAATTATTTGGAATGTGACAAAATAATTTTCAAATGTCATTTGTAGTTCAAGAATAGGTGTTTCAGTTGTCGTACGACAAAACTTACGAAAATTGTCTCATGAGAGATATTTTTGACGAGATTCAAGAATCGACCCCCTGGACTGTCTTTACGATTCTGCCAAATATTAAGTGTCCAAACCTATTAGAATTATGGTATTTTTGCATTTTAATGTATGGCATAATTACGAATTGATCATTTTTACTAGTGCACAAAAATAACAAGTCCAATAATGTTGTGACATACAATTATTTTAAATGAAAATATTATCATAGGTGTTTATTCTAAACGGACAAATGTTATATGTCCGGACATATAATATTTGTCAAATCTAATAAACGCAATTTTGGACTTGTAATAATTGATCGTTTAGTTTATTGTTAATTCTATTTTTAAATCATTATATGTCTGGACATATCATTTATGGGTAAACCAGTATTATCGCGTTGCACAAGTGACAAATAGATAATAATTATAATCACTTCATAATTTCTAAAACTACTAAGTTCGACAATAATATTATTCGTTAATATCAAATATTACCTCGTTTATATTATATCTTGTGTACATTATAATTTCTAATTGTATATAGAAAGTAAATAATATTTTTTAATATATGTTTTAAAATTTAATTTAAAATATTAAAGAAAAGTTATTTTTATTTATTATGGCATCGAATAATCGTGCAAAAAAAATTTTAAACTTAACGAATAGCAACCAATTTTGAAATTGCTTAATGATTGTAAAGGTATGTATAATTTGTATTAGCTTAAAATATGTTCATCATAATAATTGTATTTTGACATTATAATATTATTATTAAGTATATAAATTTAATATAATTTTAAATTGTAAAATTTTATACAATGTTAAATATAATAAATTATAATTTATTATATTATTTTCTAATAGATATAAATGTAACAGATAATATTATGAACCCAGCAGATAGCTTAAGTACAGATTTTAAACGTGTTCATGACTGGATAATGTCAATTGATGATAACTTTGATGTTATAAATTTTATGGAAAATGGTGATTCAGGCATCTATATGGAGTTAAATGGTATTTTTTTATAAATTAATAATTGTAATTATTACATAAAATATAGTATTATAATAAATAGGTAAATTATAAACCCATAACTTAATCACAAGTTAATAGTAGTAAAAAGTATTAAAATAAATTGTAAAATGTATTCAAATAAATTTAAATATTTTATAAATCCTGTTTTTATTAAAAAGCATTTAAAATCAGAATTTTTACTTTATTTAAAGAATTGTAATAGGTGTTTTAATAGATAATAATCTAGATTATAATCTATTAGATTATAATTATATTTCAAATGTGAAGTTGAAAATTTCAATCATATAATTGATAAAATTTTAAAACAACTTTTAAAACCATTTTATGTTTAAGTGCCTATATTATTTTACAATGTTTTTTTAAATATTATTTAGAACACTTATAATTTTAAGATTTAATTTATAAATATTATTGATATAGAACTTACCTTAGATTTATAATATTAAAATAATTTTTGCTTTGTTTAAAACAATAATGCAATAAAGTATAACTTTTATTAAGTCCTAATAGTAAATGCAACATAATATAATTTCCTTATATAAATAAGTTTCCAATTAAATATTAATACAACTATTTAATTTATTACAGATTCTATTTCTATTCCTTATACATCAACAACTACTTTACATTATCCTGAGAATAATAAATCCAATATTAAAGAAAATATTGACCAAAATTTAACTAATGACTTATATAATATTAATAACATAGAAAATAAGTTGACTTCAAATCAATTATTAGAAACTGAAAAAACACTTGAACCTATTAATATAATAATACCCGATGAAGAAAAGGAGTATAAGTGATAATAGTAGTTCATACCATCCACCCAAAGAATTATCTACATCTTCTAAAATTTCAATAGCACTAACAACTAATAATATGAATACTTATAATGAAATAGACAATTGTGTTCAAAATAATGCGTTATGACTCTTAAGAAATTTATATTCAAATCAAACGAGTTCTGAATCTGATCAAACTTCTCAATTAAAGTCCGACAACAATAATTCTAAAAAAATTAAAAAAAGAAAAAATAATGTTGACCATTCTAAATGGAAACGATCTGTTCAAAAGAAATGTAGAATGTCTGGTATTCAATATGTTAACAGGTCAAATAAAGTAGTGTTCAAAAAATCACCAAAACCAGTAAATTGCTTGAATTGTAGATTTAAGTGTAATCTACATTTTTCTGAGGACATGCGAAATGAAATATGCCGAAATTACTGGAACTTGGGTGATTATACACGTCAGAGATGTTTCATTGCATCCAATGTGGAGGAAACTTCTGTAAAACGTTTTCGGCCAAGAGCACATTCTGATCAGATATCTAAACCTAAAACAAAATCACGTGTTTATTATTGACCACAACTTATAAATGATAATGATAAAACTCGTCAAAGAGTATGTGTAAAATTTTTTTGCTTAACATTGAGTATTTCATACCCTGTAGTAGATTTAGCAATGAAAAATCGAAATGATGAAGGTATGTATACTGGTATTGATGGACGAACGGGAAGAACACCACCTAACAAAACATCAATTGAAGACATTACCGAAATTAAAAAACACATAGATTCATTTCCAAAAATGCAGTCACATTATTGTCGTCGCGATAGTAAAAAATTATATCTTTCTTCAGAACTTAACTTATCAATTATGTACAAACTTTATTGTAATTGTGCACCTAAACTAGTATCTCAAAATATCTATTTTAAAACTTTTCATAATTATGATCCTCCGTTAGCTTTTTATAAACCAAAAAAAGATCAGTGTACAAAATGTAATAATTATACAAACTATTCGGCTTTGAATCAAATTACTGAACAAATTCAAACAGATTGGGAAAATCATAAAAGAAGAGAAAAATAATCGTTAGAAATGAAAAAAGAAGATAAAATAAGGGCTTAGATAATAAAGTTGAGCATTTTCGTTCCATATCTTTTGACTTACAGGCTATTCTCACTACACCTCATGCTGGTGATAGCCAAATTTATTATAAGAGAAAATTGTCGGTTTATAATTTTACTATTTATGAACATCACAGTGCTGATGTCTATTGTTACGTATGGGATGAAATGAACGGTGGGAAAGGATCTTCAGAAATCGGTACGTGTTTATTTCAATATTTAATGAATTTACCAGAAACTCATGTATCAACCTACTCAGTAACATGTAGTGGTCAAAACCGCAATGATATGCGGTCATATGTGTCAGATATACTATGACTGCAATTTTGTATGCTATGCAAAATATAGAGCATATACAGATTATTGATATTAAATTTATGGAATCCGGACATTCGTACCTAGAGGCTGATGGAATGCACGCTACTATCGAAAGAGCAAAAAAAAATAAAAAAGTATATACGACACGGGAATGGGCGTTACTTATCCAAATGGCTTGATCAAAGCCCAGACCATATATTGTTTCTACAAACAGTTCCTCAGACATTTATGACTTTCAAAGCATGTCATCAGGAACATTTTGGAATAGAAACATTGAAAGTACATGCGATAAAATTAAATGGCTAAAAGTAAAATGGATACGTTTTGAAAAATCTATGCCATTTATAGTTCAATTTAATAATTATAATTTATCAGATGAACACTTTATGAAGCTTAATATATCCCCAAAGGGGAAAAAAAATGCTCAAGAAGTTAAGTTGAAACTATCAAAAAAATATAAATCTAGTATTCCAATTACAGAAGCAAAAAAAAAGGACCTCCTAAGTTTGTTACAAAGCGGTGTTATTCCTAAAGACTATGAATTGTTCTATACCAACATACCAGTATTTAAGAATAAGAAAGAAACAGTTCCATGGACAACTGATGAAGAAACAGATGACGTCTAAAAACATAAATATTACAAGCCTAGAATAATATTCTATATTATATATATATTTTTTTTAATTTAAATTTTTTATTATAACTATCTATAAGTTACAAAATTATGTACATTAAAATATTAAAATATTTAATTTTATTAATAACAACGAACAAAATTGTAATAAGAAAAATTAAAAATGTGTCCATAAAAATATTGTATGTCCATATTAAAATGTAATAAAAATTTTCATTTATAATATGTCCATTCTATCTTCACTTAAGAATGTTTTTACAAATAATTAAAAGTTTTGATTGACTTTAATCCATAAATTATTATTCTGTGGTTAGTTTTATATCATATTTAATTTAAACATAATATTAAAATCAAATTTTAACAAATTTATAATGTTTTTAGAAACAGGAAAACTTTAAATGGCTCTCCTGAACAATTTAACATTTGTGACATATTATATTTGGCTTTTAAGCCATCGATCTTGGAATATCACGTCTTTCTACATCTCTCAGCTGCTCGATTTGTTTTTCGTGTTATCATCAATCCTGTTTGGGTATTTCGTCTGAGACATTTATTATTTTTAATAAACCAAGTAGTAATTGGATTTGTCCTCATCATTTCGTCGTCATGCCTGGTTCGAAAACTCCTCCTCTTACCACTGCTAATAACAAAAATGTAAATCCAACCAAAAAGCAACTAACATTAGACGACTTAGCCAAGTTGATAAATACGCTCTCTTCCAGCCAAAATAAAGGTTTTGAGTCTATTAATAGTCGTATTGATGACATGATGGTGCATCTTTCGAAATTAAACTCTGATTTGGATGATTGCCGTAAAAAAGTTGACAATCTTGAGGAACGAATTATTGCCTTAGAGACTAGTAAAACTGCAGACACTACTGCTGAACCCAAAGATATGTCACTTCAAATTATAAACGAGGTCATTGACATCCAAAAACGGTCAGTAAATATAATTATTCATGGCCTTGATGAATCCCTAAGCATAGATAATAATGAGTGTATAAAATTTGATACTTTGGCCGTTAATCAAACGTAATAATTAAACATTAATCAAACATAATATAATAATAAACAGGAGTAGGAATTTTAACAAATCACAGTATTAATTATCTAATAACTAGATAAAGTTACTAATACTAATGATACTATTAATATAAAAATAAACAAATTAACAATTAACATTTTATCTCTCTGTCAGTCTTCATTCTTTTGTAGAGTACATACTTTGGTTATGTAGGGTAATGTGGTCATTTGTAACTTTAAAGTCTACACTTGTTTGTTTTTTGTCCTGAAATGATGAACGAATCACAGTTACAGCATTGAAAGTGTTGTCTCCAATCCGATTTCTTTTTTTGGTTTTTATATCATTTACAACTGAAAAGATACGTTCAGCCGAAGCATTGCTATGTAACAAAGACACGACAAGTTTTGCTAATGGGCAAATGTTAGGGAATTAAAAATTATCACTAATAAAATCTTTTGCAGTACTTATTTGTTGCCACATTTCTGGAATCGTTAAAAGTTTTAAATTTGATATTTGGTCTTCATCATAGAAATAGGGAATTTCACGCCATTCTTCTATAACTTTATAAACATAAAGTCAATAAATCAATAAATCTTTGAAATGTTTCTGTTATTAATTTTAAATCATTGACTCTATTTCTTTGTATATGATCAAAACATATGTTTTGGTCTAAAAATTCAAATTCTTTAAAAAATTGATTCGTTATTGGTAATCTTTTAATTATTTCCTCAACAGCTTTTATATAGAATTTCAAGCAAGTATTTTTAAAACTACTTAAAACTGTCTAAGGGAAGCTTTTAATAAAATTTTCACATTCCGTGACCACAAATATTTCAGATTCAGGTAAAAAGTTATTTAAATTATGATATAAGATATAAGTTTCAGTTTTATAAAATTTTGAACTAATGTTTTAATAAGCCTTATTGAAAGACTGTACATTTTGTGGATTATAATTTTTTCAGATTGAAACATAGCATTGAATGAGTTAAACAAGGTTAATGCGTATTTTAAGAAAAAAAAGTATGCTTTCACTACGTTATTATTTAAAGACTCTAAAATGGTTTCTGCGCTTTTTAAATGATCTTCATTTACAGCTACAAGAAAATAATGTGTTAGACTATTCCAGCACTCCAGCATTTTTACTACACATTGATGCATTGCCAACCATCTGGTATCTGCCAGTTTCAAAATTTTTTTTTTGTTCACCAAAAAATTGTTGAACATCTTGTAGAATTGCAGTACGCTTAGCACTTCCCGATATGTATGTGGATACCTAAAACATGTTTTTAAATATATTGAAATATTGAAGTTTGTACAAAAAAATTAAGGATATAATTTGAAAAAAATACATATTAGTGACTTCATAATTACCAATCTAATTAAATCCTCAGGTGACCTGGGTAGTTTTTCCGCTGCTTTACTGGCAACAAGAGCAGCTGAATGACAAATGCACTGCATCAAAACCAGACTGGAAAGATCATTTTTCAAGTGTGAAAAGAAAGAATTAATTTTCCCAATCATAATATTTGCACCGTCGCTGGCTACTCCAATGAGATTTGAAATTGGAATTTGTTTG
>JAIUCT010004342.1:613-23748 GCA_021307375.1 Tetraneura akinire | reverse complement strand
AACTCATTTTACAGAAATTTCATATTTTTTTTTCAACATTTTTTTTTATCATTTTATATCATTTGATTTTGGCATTGATAATGTATTATTTAAAACCGTTTTACGTTCACCAAGTAGCAAGTACCTATCTATATAATATATAAATTAATACAATTTCATTACATAATACGCATTAGGTAATTCTCTAAAATGTAAAAATCAATAAAAGTTTTATTAATTCAATATTATTCATATGTCTTATATTTATGATTTCCATTTTTATATCAATTATAAATTAAATTTGTATTATTTATACACAGTTAATAATGTATTTATTTAATTCAATTTTAAGACAATCAACAGGTAATATCTAAATCAATTTTTATTTATTTAGATACTTGTTTTAATTGTATAATTTGTGATTACTTATTATTTAGGTGTTCGAAACATAACTAGTTGTGTGCTACCTGAGGTCCATTCAAAATTAAAGAATACTTGTCGTGAATTTTCAGAAAATGAATTACGTCCTATTGCAGCTATGCTTGATAAACAGCAAATGTTTCCTTTTAAACAAGTAAGTTAAATGGTGGTGTTCCACAATGACAAAAGTATTAACTAAGTAATTAAAAATGGAATATAGCCACATTATTTACAAGTTAATTAATCCCATATTTAGTAAACAAGTTATTTTTTGATAATATTTACCTATCGTTTTTTATTGATTATAGTATTTAATATACCTACCTACCCACTTTTTTAAGTACCTAATACAGTTATTATTCATTTACTCATACGAATTATAAATAATTATCTAAGCTGTAAATTATAGTTTTTCCTAAATATAACATAAAATGAATAAATTAGATTAATTTTATTAAAAATAATTTATCTCATCGAAATAATTATTTATATAGCTAATGAAAATTAGAAACTTAAAATTTTATATTAATACTGTTAATCTATGTTACAGATAAAAAAATTAGCTAAATTAGGTCTAATGGGAATAGTTGTTGATAAAAATTATGGTGGATCAGGAGCTGACTCTCTTGCATTGTCAGTAGCTGTAGAAGAAATATCGAGGTAACCTAATGTAATATTCTTAATAATGTACTTACCAATTATTTTCTATTATTATTTTAATAGATGTTGTGGTGGAACTGGTACAATTTTAAGTATCCATAATGCTTTATATGCAAGTATAATAAACAAAATTGGTACTCATGAACAGAAAATAAAATTTCTACCAGATTTCGTTAAAAACGGTGTTGTTGGTTGTTTTGCTCTTAGTGAACCAGGTAATTATTTTTTTAAATATTTAAAATTTAAATAATACTATTGTTATTTTAAGGTTAGGCAGTGGTAGTGATGCTGTCAATATGCAGACAGTAGCAAAACGTGAAGGAAATCATTGGGTATTAAATGGTACAAAGGCTTGGGTAACTAATGGTATTGAAGGTGGAGCAATTATTGTAATAGCTCGCTCTAATATTTCTAAAGGTCATAAAGGTGTCTCAGCATTTATTATACCAACAAATACTCCAGGTATTTAAATTAAAAATACATTTTTATTTTTGTGTATATTTTTAACATTTAAATTTCTGTCAATTAATCAATTTTTTAATACTATCTTAATTATTTGATATTCTCCTGTCTAAAGTTTAATAGTTTCTATCAAATATTTATAAGTTTTTTATCCTGTCGATTTATTACATAATTTTTAATTTATAATATAAACAAATTACATTGTATGATTAAAAAACCAAATTTAATTAATGTACGTTAAATATCAAGTAGATATCTGTTTTTTTTTTTAAAGTTACATTGTAAATATTATTAGTATTATAATATTCTCATTAGTTAACTATCAACTGAAATTATTAGAGAATATTACATACTATACCTAAATACTTTATTACTTTAATGTCATAAAACTGCATTTCAAAACTATTTTTTTTACTCATAAGTATTTATCCCTGTATTTATTAATTATAATCAATTGAATTGATAAGAACCAAAATTTACATTTCGAATGAACTTGATTATTCCTTCTTTATTATCAAATTTAAGACTAATATTTTATAAACAATACTGTAAATGATTAGTTATTAAATATACTACAATTAATTTATATTTTATTTCAGGTGTATTAAAAGGTAAAAAAGATGATAAATTGGGTATTAGAGCAGCTTCGTCTTGTAATATTACACTGGATAATGTTATTATACCAACAGAAAATATGTTAGGTAATGAAGGAGATGGTTTTAAAATAGCTATGTCTGGAATTGGTTAGTAAATTGTATTTTAATATTTCTTCTATTAACTAATTTATGGTAAATTATAATTTATAGATGTGGCTAGAATTGGTATAGCATCACAGGCATTAGGCATATCACAAGCAGCAATGGATTGTGCTATCGACTATGCTGGGAAAAGAATTGCTTTTGGTAAAGCTATTATAAAACTGACAGCTGTACAGGTATAAATTACATTAATAGATAATACTTTTTATGAAAATACCAATTTTAAAGTCTTAAAAATTATAAAATACTTTTTTTACAATTTAACACTGAACTTTTAACTACAAATACATTTCAAATAAATTACATGACATTAATTGTAGTTAATCAAAAGTTTAAAAATATAAATTTTTATCATTAATATTTTCATATAAATACACTTATGAATGTACTAACTTTTATTTTAGCAAAGACTTGCTAAAATGGCTACAAGATTAGAAGCTGCAAGACTTTTAACATGGAAAGCAGCATGGTTAAGAGATAATAATCAACCTTTTACCAAGGTAATTAGTTATTACCAATGTAATTTAATATATTATGTGGTAATTATATAAATTTAAAAGTTACCTAATCATATTTAACACAAGTATTACTAGTATTTACATGAAACTACTATTATTTCAATACATGATTTTTTTTTTAGCATAATTGTATAATTATTAATTGATGTTTAGGCAGCATCTATGGCAAAATTAGAATCATCGAAAGCAGCAACATACATTACACATAATTGCATACAAATACTTGGTGGGATGGGATATGTCACGAGTATGCCAGCAGAACGACATTACAGAGATGCTAGAATAACTGAAATATATGCAGGTCCAACAGATATACATTATTTGGTTATTGCTGAAAATTTAGCAAAAGAATATGGTCTTAGTACTAGATAGTAAATAACTACTTAAATATTATATTCCATTAATTAAATATTGGTAATGAACTAATGTTTATATTTATATTACTTATAAAGTTATAACTTATAATTATCCAATAATCATATTTGTAATTTTTACTTCAAAGTAATGTTATTAATACAAATAGAAAATCATCAAATAAGTTTATTATTTGGATTCATTTTATCTATATTGTAATATTATTGTTAAATATATATTATAATAAAACAAATTCCCAGTTTAAAGATAAAAATAGGAAAATACTCAAACTTCCAATTGTATCATACTATTACATTTATTATTTTATTAATTTCTTTCAAAAATAAAAATTATGTGGGTTTATAAGACTCCATCAATTTTTTTCTTCGTTCTGCAGCTTCAGATTTAGCTTGTCTTTTAGCATGAGCTTTAGCAATTAAATCTTTAATAACAAACTCAGGTAATCGTTTACCTCTCCACCTATTTGGCAGTATTGACATATTAACAATATTCAATTTTTCTTGTACAAAATCAGTGGCATTGAATTTGTCTGCTTCTTTTACCTGTAGAAATACGATTAAAATAATTAATATAATTTTTTAATGATTAATTATATAAAACTCAATATACAAAAAAAGCTGATACTCTTGCCACATGGAATACAGGTGTGCAAATCATAGTGTTTAATTTTAATTAGAATTTGAATATAATGATAGACCATTGCATTTGAAAAAACGATTCTGAGCAAAGTTCAGTCAGATAATTACGTATTGATTGAAATTTTGACTTTTTTTATTAAATATGTAAAACACAAAATTTTATCACATACTCGTATATAGTACATAAATGTATAATGATTTATAAAATAAGAAAAGAAAATCTATACTCCAGTTATATACGACCGTGTAACCTAGGGTGTGAAACCTGGTCAGTGGTTAAGGGAGATGAGAAGATGAACATCTTTGAAAGAAAAGTACTGCATCGAATATATGGTTCTGTAATAGAGAATTGCTAATATAGAAGAAGAACTAACCAAGAATTATACTAAATGTTTAATAAACCCATTATATCAACTCGTATCTAAAAAGCAAAAGATTAGAATGGGCGGGTCACATCTGGAGGTCAGAAAATATGGCAAAAAATCTGTTTACTGGAAGACTAAACGGGAAAAGACCCAGAGGCCAACTAAGACAAAGATGGACGGACAGAGTAAAAATGGATCTCACGGAAATTTCGGAAGGAGTAATTATTGAAGATAGCAAAGACATTGATAGATAGAGAAGAGTGGTTGAGGCAGTAATGGTCCTGAATGAACTGTAAAAAATGAGGAAGATAGTACGTAAATGAACATTCTATATAATTTTCAAGTCTCTAAGTTCAATATAAATGCTCATAAAATCCCTTGTCACCTAAATGCCCATATCTGATAGAACTTCACTAAAAATACTTTTTTTGAATAAAATAGTTTATCATTGCATTCAAATTCTAATTGAAATTAAACACTATGATTAGCATACCGGTATCCTATGCTATGTGGCAGGAGTATCAGCTCTTTTTTTATCATTGTTTATTTTAATCAAATTTAATAAATATGATTTCCTATCATAAATAATATAAAACTAGGAAATATATATTCTTATAAAATATAAAACATATTATACTGAACTTAAAAATTAAATTTTAGAATGTATAGTTTAAATTAATATTATATACAAACATAAACAAATATTTATATCACAAATGCATTTACTTTGTGTCTTAAATTATTTACTGCAATAACAATCAATAATAAGTTAAGTACTTACCTACCTAACTAAAATAGAATACTATATATGTAATAAATTATAAATATTTATATACTAACCTGTGCCATTAGTTCAGCTTGAAATGCTTTTTCTTTCCTCATTTCTCTCTTTTGTCTCACTTTAGCCCATACATACTTCATACGTTTTCTTAATTTTCTCAATTTATGTTTTTTCATTTTCTTACGACGAATTACTATCAGTCTCGCTGCTTGAATTTCATTAATATTTTCTGCTAATGGATCAACAAATGGCAGAGATTTTGTTGGTTGGGGGATTCTTAAAGGAATACAAGGATTTGGCTTGTCTACAATTTTTTTAGTTGGTATAGTTGGCAAATTAATAGAAATAGGCAACGTAGGCTGACCAAGGGGCAATTGATTTAAAGAACAAATAGAACGTATTGTTGGTTGTAAATGTTTATCAGCAGAAATTGCAACTAGATTAAAAAAAAAAATTATATTTTAATTAGGTAAACATAATAAATTTACCTACTTATAATCTATATATAAACAATTTAAAATTTTTATAATACAAATAACAGTATTTAGTTGTATAAAAATATTTAATACAAAATAACAATGCTACACATTATTAAAACCTTTAATGTCAACTGACAAAAGGTTAATATTTTCAAATTAAAATTGTATAATTCATTTTTGACAATAAATTTGTATTCAAATAAATGTAATACATTATCTTTATTACATTATCACAATTTACAATTAACAATATTGGTAGGTATTTATATTCAATTAAACAAAAAAAGTTCTTACTGTTTGCCAAGTTTCGTACGATGAATCTTAAATTGCTTAACATCTTGAAATATTAATTTGAATTCAAGAAAAATATAAACGTAATCTCATATTTCAACAATTATTTATAATTTTTAATATGCACATTTTAAATTATTTCATTTCAATTCATACCTATTCCATAATTATTAATTTTATTAATTAATATTAATAATTTATAAAATGTAATAATAATTATTAATTAATAATTAATAAATAAATATGTATTAAAATATTAAATAAATAATGTGATTTTTTTATTATTTTATTCTTTTATTATCAAATATCAATTTTATTATAACAACCACGATGTAGAGAAGATAAGGTGATAACACTCCCATTATAAAATGAAAAAATAGCGTTCTCTTTTTGACCACATTTTAAATAGTTGAACATAAATCCGTTAGGCACCGCCACATGACCAAAAGGCCTATTTTTCAAAATTCAACTCAATCATCCCATATTCAAATATATTCAAATTTTAATTTTTAATTAGATATGAATTATGATAGGTACCTATAAATTTTATTACTTATTTATTTACTTCAAATTCTTAATATTATACATTTTATTACTTTAAATATATATAACTAGGTAGGTAATTAACATAATTTTGATTGTTTTAATAAATTCTTTTGTTTTTTGTTATTATCTCTTTTTGCATTTGCTTCATTACATGCAAAATGCATTCTACATTTTAAATAAAAAATTATTATCGTCCGTGTTATTTCTCGTGAATGTTCTTCACATCCTAGTGTTTATATATTAGCTTCAGTCACAAGATAATTCATTCTACTGAACAGTAAGTCTTTATGAAGATGTTCATTTGCTAGTTTTATACAAATAGCATCTTCAAGCTATTAAAAACAAAAAAATAAAAAAGTTGAGAATTGATCATATTAACATTTTATAGGTAAATAGAGTGCCCCAGTTCTCATTTTAGATGTTATGTACAAAGTCTGGATTTGTACGATTCTTGTACATTTTATGAAGTGATTATGTTGGACAAAGGTAAGTTACAAAACTAATACAGTGAGGTTCATCTCTAAATAATTGTTTTTAATTATTTAATTATCTTTCATTACTTTTTTAACTTTGATTATGGTTATCCAATGTTATTATTTTTATGTATCTATTTATATATATACACCTATTTTATATTTGTTCTTTTAAATTTTTACAATTGTTCTATAATTTGCTATGTAGTTAACAAAGTAATGAGATTATACCTATTATATTTTATATCATAATTAATATTTAGTTACCTGATAAATTATTTTATACAATTCATCTGATGGAATTAATAGGTATCCATAACTTTTAATATTTATAAGTTTATGTCTATCATCTTTATTTTCTTTTTCAGGTGAACATAATGCAGAAAAACATACATTAATTTTATATTATATTATACCTTTGGAACTCGAAATAATGTAATTTTTTTTTTCATTTTTTTCACTTGCATATCCGGATTTACAATTTGGAACAAAACATTTGTTTGGCATTTAAAATAATTAATTTCACCAGAAAATAGCTAACAATGTAATACCAATTTTTTAACCATAAATTGATATTAATAAATGAATGACAGTAAAATATACTAAAATAGTATCTTAATTTATTTTATTTTATTTTTTATTTATATAATCATTTATTTTTACAAGATGTAAACAACAGATACAATTTTATGATTATCAATCTCTCTTAAGCTAAACTTGTGTTAGAGATTGAGAGTATAACAAATTATACATAAGAAATTAATATTTATGCAATAAAAAACAAAAGATTAATAAGAAGAGAAGAAGAAAAAATGAAAAAAAAAAAATATAAATAATTGTTTCTTCAATTTACATATTCTTAAAAACATAAATTTAAATAAATAAACAAATAAAATAATAAAATGCACAATACATAAATTTTAAACTAAATCTAAGAATAACCATTTATATACAATATTTTTAATATCATTTTGATTTAAGTAAATTTTTTTCTTAAATTATAATAATAAAACAAATAAATTAAAATATATTTCATGTATTATATAAAAATGTTTACAAGTATAAATAAATAATAATATTGTATAAATATAAGTATAAATAAATAATAATATTGCATAAATATAGCCATACATAATAAAAATAGGCCTTCAAGGATGGTGGCTCTACCTGGTGGTATTCGTACATAATTATAAATGTGCGGTCATTGCAAGCGCGTATATTTTGTAGAGTGTGATCACCTTATCTTCTCTACATCGTGATAACAACATTATGGTAACTGGTATCATGGTTAATAGATACATCTATCCGTGACTGTGGTACACGATTTAAGATATCTTTCTGAGCCTGAAATATTTGTCCCACAAAACTTTTGTTCCAAAATGCATATGTTCCGAATTTGGGACAAATATTATTGGAAGAAAAAATATTTGGAAGAAAAGTCAATTGGAATAAAAAAATCTTGGGACAAATGTTCCTTGGAAGAAAATATATTTGGTACCATCATATCAGTCACGGACACAGATATAGATAATATTATATATATCTGTGGCATAGAGTATACTCTATGTATGGGACTAATATATCTTAGTCCGTGATATCAGTATAACTCTTATCAACAATAATTATATCAACAATATTCAAAAAAACTATTGTTAATTCTGAAAGAAATATACATTGAAATGGACCAAATTCAAAGAAATCTCCAAATAAATAAATAATTATACACACATGATTAGTATTTAATGAATAATTATGTTATTCTAGTTGAGAAGTCTTGTGTCAAAGGTTCAATGTACAGAAGCCATCAGAAGAATGAGAGATTAAATTGAACTCTTTAGAGAAGATAGAGAAAGCCTCAATGTCTCTGAGGAGAATAGATCATACGTTAGACCAGTGTTTCTCAACCTTTGTATTACGGCGACACACTAATAAAATATTTTATATTTTGCGACACACTATACATAAAAATAGGAAAATAGATTAAGAACTTAAATATTATGAATGCATATAGGTTTGGTATCAATGTAGGTACCTATTATAATTATAAATTATTATTTATTATTAATTATTATAATTATATAAAATTGAATATAAAATATATATATATATATATATTATACAATATAATAATAATATAATAATAATATATTATAATAATAAAATATATAATTTATATATGCGTGGTGCAATTTTAGATAGGGAAACTCGTAATTCTTCTTCAACACTGAGCAATCTTTCCCTCTTTTTGTTTTTAATCTCATTTAACATTGAGAAAGCTACCTCACATAATTATGAAGTTGAAAATGGCAATAAAATCGATATTACTAACTTTGATAAACTTGGATATTCATTTTTTACAAATATCCAAAATTCATCTAGCACTAGCTCCAGTGTGGAAATATTTAAAATTAAACTACGAAGAAATGACAAAGGTAGATAACGTATTTTAAATTATTTTCACAGTAATATTTTTTAATATTAATATATGTTTATTGATACTGTTTAAAATTATTTGTTAATATTATGGTATTGTGTTTTTATATACCTTGCAAACTTGAAAACTCGCGACACACTTCCACCTATCCCGCGACACACTAGTGTGTCGCGACACAGTGGTTGAGAAACACTGCGTTAGACAATTACAATTGAGCACAAGTTGGACCCCATCCATTAGTATGTTTTGATCTTTAAATATTACTAACATCATGTTAATGTATTTTATTTTATTTTACAGGACCAGTGAAGAATTTTCTAATGGCACTATCCGGTAGAAAACTAATCACCATATATATATATATATATACAACAGATTATAATTTTATACCTTTGTTTTCATAATAAAATAATGTCTATTTAGCATTTATTGAATTTGTTACATATGTCAAACACAATAATTCCAATTTCTTAACCATATGATAATTCTGATTTAATTTTTTTATTGTAAAAGTTGAGATTTATATTTAAAAATAAAATATATTATATTAAAATATCACTTCTTCTATGTGTTATTTACCTACCTAATTATTCTTATTATTAGTTTTTTATTCAAATTTATTGTTATATACTAATCTAATAAAACTTCAAATAATGTTGAATTAATTAAGACACTAATACACACATTAAGTACTAGCATGTCTTGCTTAGGTTACTTGCAGTGGTCGAAGTGGGGTAAAATAAGTAGAGGGATGCCCACCTATTTAAAGGCACTTAATAATTTTATACATTACAGTTCCATTGTAACTTCTCCCCCCTCATCACCACCAATAAATGTTCTACTTTTTTATATTTTATAAGATTTAAGAAGTTTAAAAGAATAATTAAAGAAATCTATTATAAAAACAAACAATATAATATATAAGTTGTAGCCACTTTGTGAAATCGTTCATTTCACGAAAAGTTGACCACTTCATGAAATGAAACCGTCTTTTTTCCACTTCGTAAAATAATAAAATAATTCATGAAATGGACAGTACATTTTTATATTATGAAATTTATTTTACTATATAGTTAACCAGTTCGTGAAGAAACATATTCTAGAAAATATTGAACGAATTATGTGAAGTAAAGTATTCTAAAATATATCAAACAAATCATCGTCCACAAACAATTCTATGTCAAAAATTAATCATATTAAATTTTCTAATAAGAATGTTTAGTAGGTAATAATATACCTGTACATTAATACATTGAAGTGTCATTTGTGCTTTCACCAGACCATACTAATTGGTTAGGTTAAGCAAATATTCCTATTAAGTACATGATTTAAAAAAAAAAAAACTTTTTTAATAACGGTCCGATCTTTTTGAAACTTTGAAGGACTCTTGTCCTTATCGAAAAAATCATTTTTAATTCTTCGGTAAAAGTCTCTAAGTATAACGGTTATCGAGTTATTCGGATTAGAATTAGTTGGAATCGAACACCGCGATAATTCGAAATACCGGGGTGGAGTATCGTATGCCGAGAGGACCAGCGAATTTTAGCCGAAAACTAATTTCAACATTTCAAAGTCGATTTAACCAAAGAACCGTTGAAGTTAAAGACTTCGACCAAAGAATTAAAAAGCAAGGGAGGGATACTCCTGCCGCAGGGATATAGATGTGTAAATCATAATGTTTAATTTTAATTAGAATTTGAATGCAATGGATAAACCATTGTATTCGAAAAACGATTCTGAGCGAAGTTTAGTTAGATTTTGGAAATTCGTTAAGATATATGTATAGCATACTGATGCTTCAATAAAATTTTCCAAATTTTTTGGCTTTTCTATTAATTTTTATTGTAAAAGTATTGAGATATAATAAGAAGAATATTCGTAAGTTTTCGTAAACTAAAAATATCAACTTTAAACAGCTATAAAAAAAAATTGAGACTAGGGATTTTTCTAATATTTTGATATGACGTTAAGTAATATGTAAATATACTTAATATACAATATATTTTACAATGTAAAATGTAATCGAAAACCTATATTTTGTATGGCTTCTTGTTCTTTTAATTTCTCAATATTTTTACCATATGTTTAATGAAATTGGCAATTTTGGTTTTTAAGGTCTGAAATTTTATTGAAGCATAATATCATATTGCTCATTAACGTAATTTAAAAAAGTTACAAAAATCTCCCAGTCTAAATTTTATTTATCGCTATTTAAAATTGATAATGTATATTCCCCCTAATACGAATACCTATACTCTATGTATGGATTATTATAAAATTGTTATAATATTTTTTTAAAAATTTTCAAGGCTTATATTTTATTTCAATATTTTTTTTTATATAATATATATGCGAGTATACTCGTGTAAACATTTTATTGTTATACATTTTTTACATTTTAGTTTAATTTTAACGTAGTTGCAAGTTTATAAATATAGAAAATGTAATTAATTTATTACAATACTCGTCAATTGAACAATCGTCAACTGCTGAGGAAATGAAAATTCCGTGATGGACATCCCAATAAAGGTAAGGGAAGAAATTATACAAAGACAGTATTAATAATAATATTTTTAATAAGACGGATATATTTTAAATAAAAGATAATAATTTCGCTGTACACTAGTAGGTAGGTATATATTTATTATATTTATATAATTGTTAAATATAATAATTTGAAAGAAAATGCGAATAAAATAATATGTACAAATATAAAACTAAATATAATATTCAATTTGTAAATTGATTTATTTAATTTTTGTAGTTTATAATTTTAAATTTTACATGGTTAGGTAATATTAATTTTTAATTCTTACATTATGTAATAAAATAATGTGTTCATTTAGACTTTCTGAATTCATTATACGTAATATAATCATTTTAAATGTACGGATTACATATGATATGGTAGACTTATTAATGCTTTTAGACAAGTAAAATTGTTTATAATGCACTTAAAGTGTGTTCAATCATTACAGTTATGTATTATACAATTATTATCTTTACCCTTAATTTATTGTTTTATTTTTCTATTATATTGCATGGATAACGCATTTCACAGTTATTTAGAAAAATTGATAGAACAATTTTACTTCAAACATTTCCCAAATTTTTTGGCTTTTCTATTAATTTTTATGGTAAAAGTATTGAGAAATAATAAGAATAATACTCGTAAGGATTCTAAGGTTTTCGTTTAAACTAAAAAATATCAACTTTAAACAGCTATAAAAAAAATTGAAACTAGGTATTTTTCTAATATTTTGATATGATGTTAAGTAATATGTAAATATACTTAATATACAATATATTTTACAATGTAAAAGGTAATCGAAAACCTATATTTTGTATGGCTTCTTTTAATTTCTCAATATTTTTACAATATGTTTAATAAAATTGGCAATTATGGGTTTTAATGTCTGAAAATTTTATTGAAGCATAATAACATATTGCTTATTAACGTAAATTAAATAAAGTTACGAATATTTCCAGTCTAATTTTAGATTCTGAGCGAAGCGAAGAATGTATTGGTTTTACAATGATGTGTGATTTTTTTTTTTTTTATGTATGAAAATAAAATTACGACCCGAAATAATGCTCCGATTTTCACGAATAGGGTATGTTTCCGGTAGCAAAGTGGATGTAGTTGGTACTTTATTTAGGTCATTTTTCGAATTTCTCAAAATTGACCCTATGCGGTAGAAAAAACGGCGAAAAAATGACGAAAAAACGGCATTTTTCGCGAAAAATGAAATTTCGACGAATTCGATTTCTATATTTCACTATAACTCAGGCAATTTTTAAGATAGGGACCTGAAATTTTTTTTGGATGTTTACATAGCTATTATAAATATGTGGTATAATTTTGGAACCGTTATGTTAATTTTTCTACAAAATATTGGACTTTGAATTTTTCGTAAAATTCTCGTTTTTACGTATATAATGTATGATAAAATTAGCAATTTTGGGTATTTAGGTCTGAAAATTTTACTGAAGTATACTTACATATTACTTAACATCATATTAAAATATTAGAAAAATCCCTATTCTCAATTTTTTTTTATAGCCGTTTTAAGTTGATATTTTTAGTTCAATCGAAAATTATAATCTGACTGAACTTCGCTCAGAATCGTTTTTTCGAATGCAATGGTTTATCATTGCATTCAAATTCTAAGTAAAATTAAATGCTATGATTCGCACACCTGTATCCTGTGCGGCAGGAGTATCAGCTCATCTTTTTTTTATCGATATTTAAAATTAATAATGTATGTTCTATGGATTATTATTATTATTTATTTCAAAAAAACAATAATTATTATTATTCCATGACATCAAACACATCAATCGTTTAGCTACATTATAGTATTCTACATCTATTATACATTTATACTCTATGGCGATGGACATCATATAATTTTTATAATATTTCTTAAAAATTTGCGACGCTTATATTTTATTTTACTATTATTTTTATATATATTCGTGTAAACATTTTTTTGTTATACCTACTTATTTTATTTAACATTTTATTTATTTTAACGTAGTTGCAAGTTTATAAATAAATGAATAGTCGAAAATGAGTCAAAATATAATTCAATCATGTATGAAAGTACACGTCAGTTCAACAATCGTCAACTGCTAAGGAAATGCAAATTCCGTGCTGGACATTATAATAAAGGTAAGTGAAAAAATTATACAAAGATAGTATTAATAATATTTTAAATAAAAGATAATAATTTCCCTGTGTATTACTATATTTATTACATTTGTTAAATATAATAATTTTAAAGAAAATATGAATGAAATATAAAACTAAATATAATAAGCAATCTGTAAATTTATTTATTTAATTTTTGTAGTTTTTAATAAAATTTTAAATTTTACATAGGTAATATTAATTTTTAATTATTATATTATGCAATTAATATTGTGTTCGTTTAAAGTTTATAAACTTTCTGAATTTATTATAACATAATTTCTATATTTTACGATAATTTAATGATCGGGCAATATTGAAAGTAAAGACGTGAAAATTTTAATGGTTAGTAAGTTATTGGTGTCTAATTGTTACATGAACTTTTCGTGAAAATATAGAACTCTTGTAATTTTTTAACATTTTTAATTTTATCTAGATATTTAAGATTATTCTTAAAATTTTTAACATTATGTTTAATTAAATTGTTAATTTTGTAGTTGGAATTCTAAACATCATATTGAAGTACAGTGGCGTAGTTACGGGGGGGAAGGGGTGTAAGCGGTTTCCACCCCTCCCAGAATTTTTTTTTTATGATATTTAATTATTACGTACCCAACATATTACAGTAAAATATTTTCATTTTACTATGGTTAGATATATGATTATTACTAGGGCAGAGGACTTGTAGCTCTAAAAAAAGGCGAAATATGCAAGCACTTATGCACTTAAAAACTCTAAAATATGCACTTAAAACCTCTAAAATATGCACTTAAAAACTCTAAAATATGCACTTTTTTATGATATTAAAATTTTATTATATAGATTAATTATAAAAAATATTTAAAATATGAAACATTACAAATACTAACTAAATTTAATTATACATTTTATTTGCTATACTATTAGTCCACGACCAATAACACATGAATAAAAACTTAATCTTAATGAAACTTTCAAAATTTTTTAACTTAATTTTATTGAAATGTATGTATATAAATTTATTAATTCATTCTTCTGACCCTAAAAAAAATTACCAATATGTTGGAATTTTTTTTAAAAAAACCTACGGACGAAGTAAATAATATTTTCACCTTGAAAATTGAATTGAATAACTAAATGTTTTTTCAAATTTTCATTTTACATATTTTTATATTTATTTTTATAAATTGTTCAAAATATTTCCCCAAAAACCATATATAAGTTAAATATGTCTCAAAAACCGAAAAATGTCTAAATATGCAAAAATATGCACTATAAAATTACAGATTTGGCTTTGTCGTAACATGAAACATTTTTCTATATAGTTGGCCTTTTTTTACGGCTGCGCAAAACAAATATGCAAATGCTATAAGTCCTCTGCCCTAATTATTACGAACGTTGAACATTATTAAAAATTTACTATAAATAATATTCTGCATTAATCTTAATTTATAAAGTTATAGTAATTTTGAAAATTGTAAAGATAATATTAATTTGATCATAGAATTTATTGTTATTCGTAGAAATATAAATAATCGAAAACAGTGATAACGACTGGTTCTAATCCTTTAACTTCCAACACAATTATAACTTAGACTTTTGACAATTATTTGAATTTTATTTGGTTTTTGGCTTATTTCTTGTTCGAGGTGTATCATTGAAGTTAACACCCCTCCCAGAAAAAAATTGTATCTACGCCACTGTTGAAGTATCTTTACTTATCGATTAACTTATTTCCAAAAAGTTACAAAAATATATACAGTATCAATTTTTCTTTATAGCTGTATTTATTTCAACGGTGCAATAAATCTATGTCCTAAAACCAAACAGCTGTTATGAAACTATACATTATACGTTTATATATTATATCTATATTCTATGGCGATGGACCATTATATAGCTATTGTAATATTTTTACAAATTTCAAACGTTTTTATTTTATTATTTTTGTTTTTATATTATATGTGTTTATACACACGTTTTATTGTTATAATATTTTAACATTTTATTTATTTTTACGTCGTTATACAAGGTAGTTAATTAAATGAATACCTAGTCGAAAATGGGCCAAAGTAGAATAAAGTCGTATTACAATACTGGTGAATTCAATAACCGTCAACTGCTAAGGAAATTGATTTTCCGTGCTGGACATCACAATGAAGGTAAGCGAAATATTATGAAAAAATAGTAAATAATATTTTAAATAATTAATATAAAAGATAATGTAATTTCGTTGTGTATTAAAATATATTTTATTATAATTGATTATTTATAAATAAAATAATTTTAAAGACAATATGAATAAAATTCGTAATAAACACATATTTAAAATTATAAATAATTTTTAATAATCCTGTAAAATTATTAGGTAGGTATTTATTTTATTTAAATATTAGTTTTTAATATAATATTAAATAGTAAATATTGGTTGTTATATTATGAAACAATGGTATATTGGTTAACGTTTTTCCAAAAAATTACAAAAATCTCCATTCTCGATATTTATTATATAATTTTTTAATGTTGATATATTAGTAAAATTAATAATCTATAATATTTGTATATTTTCTAATTATTTATAAATATTCATTTCAATAATATAATAATTCTATATCACGAAACCAATTACTAATTAGCCATTAATCTACATTATATATCAATATTTTATTGAGATGAAACATCATATAGTTATTATATTTAAAAAAACGTATAACCTTTTCATTTAATTTCTTATCTTTATAAACGTTTTATTGTTATACATTTTTAACGTGTTATTTCTTATTACGTAGTTACAAGTATACAATCAAGTGAATAGTAAAAAATGAGCCAAAGTAGAACCACGTAATACTCGTCAATTGATAAGAAAATGCAAATTCTGTGCTGGACATTATAATAAGGTTAGTCAAATATTATAAAAATATAGTAAACCCTACAATAAATAATATTTTTAAGCATATATATTTGAAATAAAAGATAAAAATTTGTGTTGTGTTGTATTGTGCTATTTTATTTTATTATTATTAAATAATGTCATTTTAATGCCTGCAGTATGATTCAATTAATATGTATTTAATATGTTCTTATTTAAAATTTAAAATAATATTCAAACTGTAAATTTATTTATTATGTATTTTTTATTTTTTTTATTATTTTATATTTTAAATTTTAAACAATTAATATTAATTTTTATATTGTGCAGTAATATTGTGTTTGTATGGTAATTTTGAATTCATAAATTCATAATATAATGAATTAAAAAACTATGTAAA
This sequence comes from Tetraneura akinire, assembly GCA_021307375.1. Taxonomy (NCBI): domain Eukaryota; kingdom Metazoa; phylum Arthropoda; class Insecta; order Hemiptera; family Aphididae; genus Tetraneura; species Tetraneura akinire. The sequence goes on along the minus strand of JAIUCT010004342.1, from coordinate 6,628 downwards.
TATATAATATGGTAATTAATACTTTTACACGGGTACAATTGTTTATATTGAACTTTAAGTGGAATTAAATAATTATAATTACTATGCAATTATCATCTTTTTCTTTAATTTATTGCTTTGTTTTTCTATTAAATTTCATAGGATGACATATATTATATATTATACAGTTATTGACATACTGTAGGCATTTAGAAAAATTGTTAAACTGTGGTTTTGATTATTGAAGTTAGTTTTTAATTTCACTTACCTATTATTTATAATTTTACACTATACCAATATCGATTCAAGATTATTATAGGAATATATTATATTTATTATTACTTATTAGTACCTACGTATTACGTAATAATCTACAAAATAACCTAGGGTGACCAGACGTCCAGTTTAAATCTGGATTATTCCTTTTTTGATCATCACGTCTCGTGGTTCCGACAAACTTCGAATGGGACGCTTTTTATTCCGTTTTTAGAATATTGTCCCGTTTTAATCTCGTTATTTCAATATTACCTATTTATTATATAATATAATCGTATTAATGTTTGCAAATAAAGTATCTATATATGAAACAATAAACAAATATAAAACGCAGATGAAATACAACATTGTGTGTCGTTTGATGAATAATTAAGAGAAAACATTTTATTATTTAGGTTATTTTACTAAAAAGGGTAAAGTAATAACAAGATAATTGCTTATGATATTATGACAGAGATTTGGACTTTTACTCTCGAAATTTGTGTGCATATGTGTGAATAGTGAATGTATATGGATGAGGGTTTATTTCGTGGGGGGAAGGGGAAAGCAACAACTGTCCCGTTTTTTTATTTTCATAATATGGTCACCCTAAAATAACCATAATTCAGAGTTTTGATACCTATACGTTATTATTTAAATTTAATATCAAATTAAGATTACATAAAAAATATTACTAACTTGGTACCTAAGGATATTATTAAATCTAATACAACACCCTACGTAGTAGGTATACAATTTAATGTTTTATAAATTCTATTTTAAAAATATGTATAATTTACACATTACATTAAATATTTTGTTAAGTACCTATCTAATAAATTTTTTTTATTAATGAACTCAAAGTAATATAATTTTTGTGAAAATAATAATTAAATATTAAATTCTGTTGTTTATATCTTTCTTGCAACCAATACTTTCAAATATTGAAAAATAAAACTTTATAAAATATACCTTAGGTACCAAATTTATTTATATAGGTACAGGTAAGTCAATATATTAGATTTGTATCGTGGCTAGTGTCCACTATCCAGGTTCCAGCATCCAGGATCCAGCAATGTATAATGTTCAAAGTGCAAGAGCGAGGACTCCAGGAGGGTTGTATCAGTTTGTCTAACATGGTATGTACCAGGTACCTTATTTTATTATATTATTTTTATATTTGTATCGTTGTTAACGTAGCAGTTTGTTGATCAACCGGGATAAAAGTATTATTTTTGATATAGGTAATCATAATTATTACCAATCATCAAAATAAACGTTTTGTGAATGTTAAAAATTAATTACTGCTCTTGATATATATTTCTTTAATAATTATAATAGGATTTTGTTTTTACATTATATTTTCGGAATTTTATATAAATAAAAAATTTACTTAATTTTATCTTATTTACAATACCAACAATTTATATAAGAATTTCATGAATAATCTTAAACATTTTTGATTTTCACATCATAACATAATATTATTAATTGATAAAATGATTCATTTATAATTTTATACTAATGTTGAGCATATAACGTATTGTTAAAAGATAATTGTAACCAACTTTTTATACAACTCATAATATCATGGACAAACTATATAGGGTATGGTGGTGTGAATATGAGGGTGTGGGGTTGTAGAGTGATTGTAGTAAGGTGTAGGTATGGTGGAGGTGGTATGGTGTTAGTATGAGGAGTAAGGTATGGTAGTGGTGTGCGGTGGTGTAGTTGTGAGGGTGTTTGGTTAGGGTGTGAGGGTGGTTGTGTGGTGTTGTGGTAGGGTTGGGGTTAAAGTCTGTAGGTTGTGGGTTTGTAGAGTTGTAGTGGTGGTGGTAAGGTGTAGGTGTGTGGGGTGGTGGTGTTTTTGGGGATGTTTGGGGGGGGGGTTGTATACTTATGATTACGCTAGGATATGACGATTCTTATCACATATATGTACAACGCATTGTTTGAGGTCATGACAACACACGAGTGTGTTATGACTGGCTCATGCGTTATGTCATAATCAACATATGAGTTTGATATGACTATGATCTCTTGCGTTATGCTATAGTAACGCACGGGATATGACAAAATCGGTGTTTGCAGTTAGGGAAGTAATTACTTATAAGGTATATATTTGCATGTATGAGGTCATATCATACACGTGCAAAACAACCGTATGGTATGACCTCGAACCATTGTACTGTCATATTATGAAGTTTTATCCCCCCCCCCCCCAAATTATAGGTGGACACCAATAGATATTATTATATATAATAGAATCAAAGGACCGGTACATACTGGGCGTTTTAAACATAGATAAAATATAATATAGATAAGAAACTCCCAATTTATTATTTTTTTTCCTTTGTAGTTCCTACTATTGTTGTCGTCACTTATAGCGCTATATGTACATGTCTATTAACACATTACACATAGATAATTCTTCTTCTTTGATACTCTACAATTCTAAATGTTAATTTAAACAGATTTTAAAATAAAATATTTTATACATAATTACAAATTTTTATTAAAAATTTAAAATAAAATAACCATACATATGAAATATATATATTTTATATTATATTTATAACTACATATACAAAATATTACTTAGCTTTAGCTAACATTTTCATTTTTAATATCTTATTTTTTCTACTTTTTCCAGACTTATATTTTTTTAAAGCAATTTCTTTAATAGGATCATTAATATTGCGTAAATCATTTCCTTTTAAAATATTATTTATATTTTTAACCCAAGTAAATATATTTAATGTAACAAAATAATTAACAAATAATTTATACAAATCATGATTTGGACATTTTACTAATGTGTTAGGTATCATGGATTCAATAATTTTACAAATATTTTTCTTTATAGGTACATTTTTCTGTACATATTTTTGGTAATAAAAAATATAATATATCACAGAACTGACTAAAAAGCTTGATAAATATGGTTCCTGGTTTAACAAGAAGTTTTGGATTATATGCCCGTATATTAATTAATGCATGGACACATGTTGACTGTTGCGTTATCAATTGCTTAAAACAAAACTCACATTTTCCAATTTCTTTACAAATTTTTTTTGAAATATAACCACATATATATGCATGATTTTTAATTATTATAGTCTTCATATAATGAAAACTTAAAATTCATCATTAATGATGGATTGATATAAAAAATTTCTTCAACAATTAAATCTGTAAAATGTATCATTGTGTAATAATGTTCTTAAACTACTTAATGAACCATCAGATTCATCATCTTCGCAATTAGCTCCAGGTGAATGTGTTGATGATAAATTATTAACAATTAAACTTTTAAATGAGGATATAAAAGATGTAGTTGTTGGATTAATATTCCTAAGACCATGACTTCGTATGCATCCAAAAAAGTTCTCAACAGAATCTTGATTAAAATTTCTAGGTGAATCATATTTGAAACCAGAAAATTTAAGTTTTAACCACTCCTTGTAGTGTAGTTATAAAATTGTTGATACTAGGAGGAACAGTTTGTTTCCTTATTTATGTTGTAATTGGTTGTCCTGAAATAATTTTCTCATTGATTGTGGACTTTTAAACATACTTAATACTTCTCAGAACTTTTATAGCTTCATCATAAAACTGGATATACTGTCAAAGAAAATGATCAAGAAAGATTGATTATTACGAACAACTACTTTTTTTTCAGTGTTGGTTCTTTAAAACGTCCAGTGTGTACCGGGCCTAAGGCGTGCGCCTATATAATTTTTCATCTTCAAAAAATATACCACGTAATAATGTGTACCTAATATTATTATTAGTATTCTATTATCGTTATTTAGAAATTTTTCTATACATACACAACATACATGTGTAGGTAACATTATGTTATAATTAGGGCTGGGAAAATAAAATATTAAAAAAATGACCTTAGTTACAACCTTAGTTATAATACACATAGGACTATAGGAGTATTATACTTGTATATTTGAATATTTCCGAAACAGAATTATATTTATATATTATTTCTAATTATTACTTTAATTATTTATAATTTAATAAATACATTACACACATATCGTGGTGGAAACTGTATACTTGTACATAATAAATTTCTTATAATTAAGAGAAAGATGTTAAAAAAACAATTAAAAAATAAGGGGATAAATTACAAGTTCCCATATAACAAAACACAAAATTGTTATTTATCGAGTTATGGTCTTGTTGTGTCTACTGGTATAATGTGATACATTAAATAAAATTATTGAAACTTTCATATTAAAATTTAAAATACCCATATTCGGATTGTTATTATATATAAAAGTTCACATAACAAATACATAGTACGCGCCATATATTATTTATGACAAAAAATATGAAATATTATGAACCTACTTGGTGACTTTAATGATATCTGTTACTTTTTCTGTATATGATAATTTTTGTACTTTTTGTGCATCACCTTTAAATATAAGTTTTTTAGTAAAACCATCAGATACAGAAATATAACGTATTTATAAAACAATATATAGATAATCAAAATAAAAATTCACAACAAAAAAAATATATAAATAATGTAAATTATAGTATAGTTCTCCAGGAATATGAAACACAAACGCAATATTTTTAATAATAGGTACCTAATAAATAAAAATATTATGGTAGACGTGGAATAATAGTACTTCATGTTGGTATTATTTTTTTTTTATAGATAACACATTCAATTATCATTATTTAATTATATTATTGTGCATTAAATAATAAAATGTATATAAGATGTATCATGTGATACGGTCAATATTGTGTAGGTAGAGGGTTAGCCATCGCCTATAAATGAAGACATCATATGTTTTAAGTTATTATGTTTTCCTTTATTCTTATAGTATTTAATAAAATATACATGTGGCCAATGACGTAGGATTGGTGCAGTGTGAGAAAGTGACCAGATGAGTTAGGGCACCGGTAGACTTATGCAATTAGCCGTTAGAACGGCTGACCCGCTTAATTAGACAAGGAAAAGGTAGGACGAGATGGTCGACTAAAATAAATATAAAAAAAAAAAAAAAAAAAAAGAATAATAAAAAGAAAAAGAAAGATAGATGCGTATCGATTGATATCGTACTTGGATGTCGCCGTTGTCGGATGGTGTTGCAGGCAAAGGTGGTCCCGGTGGTGGTTAATGCTGAAGACGAAAGTCACCCGCCGTTGGTGAGCGACGTAACTCACGTAATGTATCACGGAACGTACTTGTTCGGATTACCGACACCATCGTCGGCATGGCTCTAGTCGAAAGTTGTTGCTGTCTTCGTTACTGTCTCCGTCGGATGCCGCCGTTGTCGGATGGTATTGCAGGCGGAAGTGGTCCGGTGGTGGTTAATGCTTAAGACGAAAGTCACCCGTCGTTGGTGAGCCGTAACTCACGTAATTTAAGTACCTATTCGGATACCGACACCATCGTCGGCATGGCTCTAGTCGAATGCTTTCGCTGTCTTCGTTATTGTCTTCGTCGAATGCCGCCGCTAACGTCTATGTCCTGGTACGGTCTTCGGTATTAAAATTTTAATAATAAAGAAAAAAAAAATAATAATAATAAAAAAAATAAAAAAATAAAAAAAAATAAAAAAAAAAAATAAAGATATTTATTTTTGGTCTCCGCGCGGTCTGCACAACGTCAACCATAGCCATCAACTTATTCTGAGTTACGCTCTTGCTCAGTTACCAATTTACACGTCTAAATTTGTTTAACGACATAAATAAATGTAAATCAATAACTAGTAATAATTCTGAATTTGCCTAAAAAAAAAAAAA
>JAIUCT010004317.1:0-10649 GCA_021307375.1 Tetraneura akinire | reverse complement strand
ATCAACAAATAGTAGGTGCACATCTATGTCGAACTCGTGACTTTTCTTTACTATTTGTTTTATTGTATGAATTTGATCCACTGTAGATTTCCCTGGCATAAAACCTGACTGATATTCCCCTATTATTTCCCTTGTGTATGGCTTGATACGGTTTAGTATAATGTTCGATACTACTTTGTAACAAGTGTTCAGTAGGGATATTCCTCTGTAATTCTGACAAACCATAGTGTCTCCTTTTTTTGTGAACCGGGCATAGAACTGACATATGCCATGTTGTTGGTATTTCTTCTTGTTTCCATATATTATCTACTAGTCGCTTCAGTCGTGTCATTAGTTCTTTTCCTCCTCCTTTCAGCAGTTCTGCAACAATTGCGTCTTCCCCCGGTGCTTTCCTATTTTTTAACATATCTACTGCCCTTTCTACTTCTTCTATCGTGGGTTCGTCTAATCTCTGTTCGACCGTGCTGAGGTTTTCTTCCACGTCTACTTGAGTAGGTTGGTTCAGCATTGTTTCAAACATGTTCTTGAACTCGTTTGCAGCCTTTATTTTATCAGTTATTAGTAATCCTTCTTCGTCCTTTATAATTGTTGCTTTTGCCTTAAATCCCTTCTTAACTTCATTCGCCTTTTCAAAAAGGAGTCTTACATTGTTTTTATAACTGTTTTCTATTATTTCAAGTCTAGTATTTTCCCATGCTCTTTTCTTTTTTCTAAACAATCGTTTAGTTTCCCTTTGTCTAGCTGAGAGTACTCTCTTATTTTCCTCACTTGGGTCTTTTAGCATTTTTATTCGGGCAATATCCCTTTCATTATTCGCCTTTTTTCATTGTTCATCAAACCATTTTTCCCCCTTTTTCTTTCTTCAAATCCCTGGACTTCTGTGGCCGCCGTTTTAATAGAGTTTTCGATCTCGTCCCAAAGATTATCTACGTTATTATCTACGTTATTTGAACTCTCCATCAGACGCAAGGTCTCTTTTAGTTTGTTCTTGTACTGTCTATTGATTGCTTGGTTTTTTAGATCTTCTATGTTAAACCTTTTGATAGAAACGTTCTTTTTTCTCCATTCCACTGACAAACGTAGCTTGATTTTTGCTCTTACTATAAAATGATCAGACATTGCGCTACTACCTTTCATGCTCCGGACATCCATGACACATCTCTTGAAACGCCTGTCCACTACAACATGGTCTATTTGGTTCTTTATTTGTCCTGATGGTGATACCCAGGTTTCCTTGTGTATATCTTTATGTGGGAATGTGGTGCTACTTATTATCATATTTCTGGTTGTAGCAAAATTAACTAATCTTGTACCATTTTCATTTGATGTTCTATGTAGGCTCTCCTTCCCAATTGTTGGTCTATATACTACTTCTTGCCCTATTTTTGCATTAAAATCTCCCAATAAGATTTTCACCTTGTTGGTCGGTATCCGGTCACACACATTATCCAAATTTTCGTATATGAATTATTATTAGTTTTATTTTTTTGTTTTATATTTGTAATGTGCTAGAAAAAAGAAACTAGTCAATAACATAAATGATACATTTGTATAGGGTGACCAGATTTTTAAAATGAAAAACCGGGACAAATAGGTTAAATATATATTATGAAGAAAAAATTATTTTTAATAAAACAAATGTATAATTTAGATAGATATTTCAATTTACAATATGAATTTAAAGTTATATAATAGCTTATAAATTTATTGTTAATCGTATTTGGAATTTGATTTTACAAGTTTTAACAGTTCATTTTGATTCAAAACAAAATTATAAAATTCTGAACAACTAATTTTAAAATTAGTTTGAACTTGTAGAATTGCTTCAATTGTTTCTATTTTCATTCGATTTCTTTCATCTGTCCATTGGATATTCATATGCGAAAATATTCTTTCTACATTTGCATTATGAGCTGGAGTAGCAAACAAATATTGACATAGCTTCAGCAACTCAGAATACTGTTCACAACTGTCACAATTTTTAAAAAAATCTATCCACTTCTCGTAGCAAAATACCATATCATTCCATTTATTTAATTGTTTTTTTTGTATTGTTTTTAATCCAACCGTTTGATCAAATAATTTAGCATCATCTATATTGATTCCTATTTTTTTCATGTAAAGACATGTACTTTCAACATTTTCCCATTGTGGTGATGTATTTAAGTTCATCCAAGAAAACATAGACATTATCGATAATGGCTGAATCCATTTTTTTAAATAATCATATGCTGTTGAGTAAAATTCAATTATTTCAGAATTAAAATTGTTGTAATTATTTTTTGAGATTTCATCTGCAGAAAGAAGTGATTTTACACTTAGAGGTATAAATTTTCCTTTACGTCGTTCATCTATTATTTTTGCAGTTTTTTCTAATGTATCAATTACTTCTATTATACTTTTTTTACTACCTTCAATTTTTTTAATATTATTTTGAAAAATGCTTAGTTGATTATGTACAAATAGTAAGTAAATTTCACCCATAGGATCAGTAAACAATTTTAAAATTGTTTTAGGAGTTTTTTCTTCAGATAAAAAAAATGACTTTAATGCTTTAAACATTTTTAATATTCTTTCTATTGCCGGAAAAAGGGATAACCAACGAGTTTTTGAATGACTTAGTATTGCACTGTAATTTTGTCCAACAAAATCACAAAATTCTTTAAGTCTTTCTGTTCTTACAGTATATATGGAGAAATAATTGAAAATTTTTACAACTATTGTTTCTGTATCAAATGATAAAATATCTGTAGCAGTCTGTATACAATTATGCATTATATGTGCTGGGCATCCTATTCCCACCATATTTTCATTAATTGTTGATTTTAATTTAGTAAAAACGTTATTTGTCCCTTGCCTTTTTAAACCTCCAAAATTAGTGTTTGCATTGTCACCACAAAATGCTATGCACTTTTTATTATCAAGTAAGAGTGTATTAAGAGTATTTTTACAAAAAAAAGAAATTGTATCTGAAGTTTCATTCGGTAAAGAATCTACTTTCAAAAGTTTATATTGAATACCATCATATTTATCAAAATATTGAATAATAAGTGGAAATACTTTGATTGCTTTATGATTACTAGCATCAGTAGCTATACTATAAAAAGGTATTTCACTTACTTCTTTTACAATTTGTTTGACACTAAATGGTGCAAGAACATTAGTAATCAAAGCAGCTGTTTTTGTTCTGGCTGATGAAATCTTCAGTGCTATTTTTGAATCTGCATACATCATTTGCATTAATTTAGTGGAACAATCCGTTGATCTGAAACTTTGGTGATGAAGTACGGTATGGTAAGTTTGAGTAAGTTCTGCTGCATAAACTTTTATTTCTTCATTTGAATTAGGTTTTACAAAAAAAGACTCAATTTTTTTTGAAGAACCTGCAGCACTTATTTTTAATTTATGTTTCTTTGATTTTAAATGATCTGTAATGTCAGCTCGACCACCGTGTCCAATACTTAAATATGAATGACACAGTGTGCATTCGACTTCTGTTTCATAACGACCTTTTTTTATGAAATCCCATTCTTTAGAATAATCATTTTTATAAGTACAATGACGTTTAGGCATTTTGTATTTATATTAAACTATTATCGTAAAAAATTTATTAGATTAACAATTAGCCATTAGGTCAAATCTTAAATGAAAAAATATAAAATGAGAACGAACACCAAGAAATAATAAAAATAAACTGTCCGCTGTAATAGTAATACAATAATATTATGTTTACATACCTAATCATGTATTAACACTAACAAGTAACAAGAACAACTAATAATTATATTATTTATTATATAAATGCTATTGACTATTACTTATCGTCTCTATGAAATTTTCAAATACGAACAGATAAATTCTATAAATAGATTGGATAATTCCGACATACATCCGATATTATCGTCGTATGTTCAAGCGGCCTAATAAATAATATGATTAAAACTGGAAAACAGAGTTACCATAAAAGTTATATCTTATATTCTTATATAAATTGTAACATAATTTAATACGAATTCTGTCAGTTCATATCAATGCATTAATTCCGGGACATATTGAAGTCCCGATAAAGATTTTCGGGATAACGGGAGAAATTTAAAAAACCGGGACAATCCCGGAAAACCGGGACGTCTGGACACCCTACATTTGTATTTAAAATAATTTTATTGTTATATAATAATCATTTTTTATGCACCTATAGGAAAACAAAACTAGTCTGTATGTACTCAAATACGTGTGATCAGTGGCACAACCAGGATTTGTCCAAGGGGGCAGAGTAAATAATTTTCATATAATTATATATTATTATAAATATAATCATTTATTTACGATATGATGATACACAAATGAGAATTTATGAGTTCTATAAATGATAAATATTTATAAAATATTTAGTTTATTATTATGATGCACATAAAAAATATTTATTTAATCATTAATACGGCCTCTGGAGGGGGTCTGGACTAGTGATGGGCACTACAAACTAGTTTTGACTATCGATAGTTAATCGATAGTTTTAAAAACTACCGAGTGTTTTTCCAAATGAATAGATAGTATTATTTACCCAAGAGTTTCGAAAACTATCGAATATATTTTCATTCGATGGGCACTACCGACTAGTTTTGACTATCGAATATATTCTTCGACAGTTTTCATTCGATGGGCACTACCGACTATTTTAAAAACTATCTAGTGTTTTTTCGAATGAATAAATAGTACTATTCAATATTTACCGATAATTTTCACTCGATAATGCCTACAGAGTAGTTTTAACCTTTAAATAATACCACATAGTTATACCCACGGTTATCTACAGCCATGGTTATAAATTATAAGGTTTTAGAATTGTAGAGGAAGCCGTTAGTCGATACTTCAATTGTTTTTATTATTTCAGCGGGGGTGCTATATAGACTTCAATAAAAATTAAATTATAATCAATATTTAAGTCTATAAAAATCTACATTATTACTTTTATTTGTTTACATTTATTGAGAATCATTTCTCTATTTTGTTTATCCATATCCCTGGACATTTATTTGAAAGTACTAAATAAATCGTAAGCAAGTTATTAGTAATTATTAAACAAAAAAAAAAAAAAAAACACTTGTATTCAAGTTAATTACATATTTTTATTTAAAAAGACCAACATATTTAAATTTTCAGGCAATAATAGATTGCGCCGTGCACTCATAATCTGACCAGCCTTTGAGAAAATCCGCTCGGAAGGTACAGATGTAGCTGGAATAATGGCATATTTCATTGCAATTTCATTCATTGGATATAACAAATTTTTATTTTGGTTCCAATATTCAAGAACATTACATTTAAGTTCTTGATGAGGCATATTTAAGTATTGTCTTATCAAAGTATTAGCACTACTCGTGGCTGTATTTTGGGACTGTATGTTTGAAATTCTTGATTTAAAAAAATTAAAAAAATTTTATACGTCATCTGGTTTTTCTTCTATTGTTTTTTCACTTACAACATTGGCTTGCACTGAAAATAAAAATTGAATATTTTTTGGAAATACTTTAAACTAAAAATTGTGTGAATTGTTATTTAATTTATCAGACTTTATTTGAAATTTAATAATTATAATTGTTTAAAAAAATACTGTACATTTACCATTATCTAAAGTACGCAGAAAATCAGCTATTTCGGAAACAATGTACTTTTCAGTTTCATTAGCATTTTCCACAATTCCAAACGCAACTTTTTTAAATCTGGGATCCACAAGTGTTGCTCTAGAATAATATGGAGTTCTGGTTTGCTTTTCAATTCCATCAAAACGTTATGAAATATTGTTTTAATATTCTTCCAACATTACTTTTTGGACTATTTGAATTTAAAGAACCTTGTAAACCTATACAAATTGTAAAATATAATTTAATTATTAATACGATATGTGTATTTTATATGTTATTGATAAAGTACATGATATTGAAAAAATTACCTCGTATTAATGGTATTATTTTAGTAATTTCTCTGCAGAGAGTTCTACTGTTAAATTATTAAATGGCTTTAATAATGTTATTATATCTTCAACTATAATCTATTCATTAGGGCAAAGATTTTCTGGAGCTTCATTCAAAGAAATAATTGCAATTATTAATGGTTCTCTAATTTTTACCAATCTCTCCAACATACATAATGTGCTATTCCAACGAGTACACACATCTTGTTTTAATTTTAATACTTGTTTAATTCCCAGCTGTTTCTGTTTATCAACCAACATTCTATTCCCTGCTTCACTTCGCTTAAAAAATCCTACAATACTTCTACATTTCTTTAAAATTATTTTCAACACGTCTCCATACTGTTCTCCAACTACACCATCTTCTAACACTTGCACTTGAAGTCCCTGTTGTACTATTATATTCAATTTATGAGCTACACATAGTACATGTAAAATTTTCATTAACCTAACAGCTAATTTAATATTAGCACCGCCATCAGTCACAATTGCAATTATTTTATTAAAAATGTTCCAATCATTTAATTCTTGTGTCATAACCTCAGACAAATGGATACCAGTATGGTTAGATTCTAATTTTTTTGTACACAAAACTACTGTATTTAAATTAATTTGATTTTTGTTGAAAAAGTGGGCAGTCATAGTAATAAAGGAGTCTGTATTCATAGACGTCCAAATATCAGTAGTAATTGCTACATGCTTTGCTTCATCTAACAACATTTGGACTTAATTTTTTACATTTAAAAACATCCTAGGTATGATAGTTTTACTTAGTAATTTCCTGATGGGTATTTCATATCTGAAAGATTTAGAATAAGTACCTATTAAAAAATTAGAACAATATCCATATATTTTCATCACTGTGTAATGGTATTTTTTATAATTTTATGTTATCATATATCATAATTATTACCTAGAATCTAAGAGCTCAATCATATGGCGAAATCCTGAGTTTTCAACTATTGAAAGAGGCTGAAGATCTTCAGCAATCATAACAATAGCTACATGAAATTTTTCTATTTGTTGTTGTGATAGTGTAATAAATCTAAAAACAAATTGAATATTTTTATCAAATATATACCTACTATCTTTACTACTATCCTTTTAATGGCATGTGGTCTTCCAGAGGCATTCACTTTAATGATTATTTCTGATAATTAAAAAAATAATCAATAACTCTTATTTTATATAATAAAATTATAATAAGTGAAGGATGATACTAATATCCTTTTAGCAACTGTCTTCCAGAGACTGCTTTCCAAACCAGTTGGATTAAACCTATAAATAAAAAATATAGTTAAACAAAATATATTTTACAGTTTTAAGTACTGTGTGTACAACTGATACAGAAATGTAATAAATATTATAAATAGGTACAGAACTCAAATTAACCTGTTTGATAGCAAAAGTTGTTTATGTTTTTTAACTGGTGGTTCAATTACATTTCCCTCTGGTGTTCCCCTGATGTTCCTGTTTAAAATTAATGTCATATTAATATTTTGTCATATAACTATTTTTACTATTTTTTTATAATTATAAATATTACCTGGTAAACTGGTTTCCTCTTCATCGACCAATTGGTTTTCTTGACAATATAAAACCGAATAATGTTTTCTTTTTAAATGATCTAACATATTTGTAGTACCATTGGATCTTTTATATGTATTTTTACATATTGTACATATTGCTGTGTGAGGAAGGTTAGGATCTTTTCTAAAATAGTTCCAAACTAAAGAAGAGTTTTTTTTTAGCGACATTATTTAGAATTTTAGACCTATTAGTTGAGCAGATGTTATTGGATAAATATAAATTATCAAAGCGAAAATTGAGAGATTTTGTAAAAACAATATGTCGTCGTGAAAACGCGTTGTTGTAAACGTTAAAAACAAGTGGACTACTGGAAACTGGAATGAATTTAACGTACTTACAAGTTACAACGAAGCGAATGGGACGAAAGACGAAACAAAACAAAGAATAGAATAATGTTCTCGGATGATCGCGCGTGAGGCAGGTCAAAGTCAGTGGGTGATAGTGAAGAGCGACCAATGACCAGCGCAGTGGTATACACACTACACAGTGTATGCGCGCCCAAAGAAAAAGTACCGTGTCTATGGTAGTGTGGTGGACTGTTGGTATTCCGAATAACAATAAACTGAAAATTGATAATATCGAATTTTTTTCAATGATTCGATAGTATCAAACTTTTCGATAGGTTTTAAAAACGATCGAAATCGAATAAATAGATAGTTCAAAACTATCGAGTAGTTCGATAGTTTTCACTCGGTAGTGCCCATCACTAGTCTGGACACGAATTCTATATCTATACCTCTTCTCTTGGTTGCGCCAATGCATGTGATAGTTATTTATTTTAAATTAATTTAATTGTTATAAATTATAAGTTTATATATTTGTCATTAAATATTGTTAACTATTTGTTATAAATAAATGTTCTCATATAAAAAGACTTATAATAATCTTCCTACCAGGAGTAAATGTCAATGACATTAATGTTATATAGGTCTATTAGTATTTAGTAGTTTTAATTTTTTTATATAGTTAGAACTGCATGTAATAAGGAGGCATTCAAAATTAATTAATAGAAACTTTACTATAGTAGGTTTTCCTACTGTAGATATTATCTGCTGGTATCTATCACATGATAATTTATATAATTTACATTAAAATATAATTTAGATTCTGAGCGAAGCTATTTTACAATGATGTGTCTATAGTCTATTTATTTATCATATCAACAATTTGATATTGATAAAATTGTCTTTTATGTTATTTATTCTAAATGTGTTTTTTTTTCTTTTATGTCTGAAAACACTTTTACGACACGAAATAATGCTCCGATTATCACGAATAGCATATATTTCCGGTAGGAAAGTGGATGTAGTTGGTACTTTATTTAGGTCATTTTTCGAATTTCTCAATATTGACCCTAAGCGGTAGAAAAAATGACGATAAAACGTCATTTTTCACGAAAACTGAAATTTAGACGAATTCGATTTTAATATTTCACGATAACTCAGACATTTTGAAGATAGACTTGAAAATTATTTTTGGTGTTCTCATACCTACTATATATATGTGGTAAAATTTTGGAACCGTTACGTTTTTCTACAAAATATGGGACTCATAGGCGTAGGGCTGGTCGATTGTTTCG
Source organism: Tetraneura akinire (assembly GCA_021307375.1). Classification (NCBI taxonomy): domain Eukaryota; kingdom Metazoa; phylum Arthropoda; class Insecta; order Hemiptera; family Aphididae; genus Tetraneura; species Tetraneura akinire. The sequence continues at coordinate 1,509 of JAIUCT010004317.1, read as the reverse complement.
ATTAATCGATTGTTACACCGATTAATCGGTTAATCGATTGTTATTTTTAAAAGTATTCACCACCGATTAATCGACCAAATTCAATTAATCGATTAATCGATTGATCGATTAATCGATTCAATCGATTGTACGATTAATCTGATTAATCGATTGTTCGGTTTCGTACAGATGTTATTTTTATTTTTATTCACGAAATCCCATTGCATTTTTAGAACACACATTGTTTTATCACGGTTATCTATGTTGTGTAATTATCTATGTTGTTTTAGCGAACGTTTAACCTAACCTAACCGGTGTTCCGCCACATTGTGTATATGGTGAATTGGCGACTGCACATGTTCTTTTTTGTTTGTATTTTCGTCTTTCGACTTGGGTTCTTAATTTTAATTTTTATTAATTATATTTTCAACAAAATGAGTCAAAGTCAAGTGTGGAATGTTTTTAATAAATCTGAGTGTGGCCGAAGAGCTGAATGCCAGATTTGTTTTAAATATTTGTCCAACTCTGGAACTAACACTATCAATCTATGGAATCACTTAAAATCAGTTCATAAACATAAATATTATGAACTTGATAAATTAAAAAGAGGCACGGAAAACATAGATATAGATATAGATGATCAAGATGCCAGTTTTAGGTAAGTTGTAATAATTGTAAACATAAACTTTTATAGTGAAATGCTTATAGTTATAGACTACTGGGTCTTAATTTTAGTACTTATTATAATACTTTACTACAACTGTGCTACATTATTATTTTTTATTGAAACTTTGTTTTATCAATTAGGCAATACAATAATTCTACATATTCTAAAATAATTAGTGCGTACAACATATAAGTATATTACAACTACTAATAGTGCTATACTATGAGTTATAATTATTGTTCTTATTGTATACATATAGTAGAAAGTAGACTGTAGACATATAGGATATAGCATATTAGAATTTAATATTTTAATTATTATTTATGTTCAAAAATTTTAATCAATATTTTTTGTAGTAGTAATCAATAATAGGTAGATCATTTAATTTTTAGTTTTAATAGAAACAAATTTTAATTACCAAGTTTTATTCATATTTTACAATTTACATTATGAAATAATTAAAAAAAAAAAATCCTTAATTAGTTAACAATAATGTATAAACATATGTATGGTAGGTTTACCTACATAAAGTACGTTATGTACGATGTACCTAATCTTAGTACATAACGTAGTCAATGCTATTATGTTCTTTATATAGGATATATATATATTTTATACTATTACCTATGATGTATAATTATTCAATTATTTTTGAAATATTATATTATATCAACTACAAATGAAGAAATTAATTTTTTTATAAATAATAAAAAATTATAATTGAATTAATTAATATTAATAATATTATTATTAATTAATACAAGTACCAACCAATTTATTTCATTAATTTTTATCATGTACCTAGGCATTGAATTTTTTTTTTATTACATTATGATAAATATTTATAATTACTTAAGGATAAA